>JAIKVB010000716.1:0-20465 GCA_024679045.1 Phytophthora brassicae
CTAGAAACCCTGCCCTTTGTAGTTGCGAAATGAACAGCAGCAGAGCCAGTCGGTAAGTGTATGGCATAACATAGGATGCACGCTGGACTTTCCATTTTTAATTTCGATTGGCTGAAATACTGACTGAAATACTGCTGTATGCCATAACATATAGAAGGTCATAACATAGGTTATGCGGTATATGTTAACATTTGTAAAAATGTTGAGCAATTGCGTTTCTAAAGTGCAAAAACAACGGATTTAGCGGAATTCTGAGGCCTACCATATTTAGCTTCGGTATGTGGCTTTTTTACCACACTTACTTAGTGAAGGAGCATGCCATACCTAATAGAGCTCTACTGTACTTCTCTATATCTCTATGATCGAAGTTTAATAAAACAGTCGGCAAAACACGTGCAAGCACAAATAAGTTTACTAGTAGGGCGCATGAGATGCGGGGTGGCGTCAGCGGAGTTGAACCGCGGGTCATGCAGGCTGTGGCGGGATTCTGGTATGGTAGAGGTGTGTGTTGTGACTGTATATAATGACTTTCCCGATATTAGAGCTACTTCTCTGAAGCAGCAACACAATATACCTCACCTTATTATTAAAAAAAGGTGTAGTAAGCTGCGCGCCAATAGATCGCCAAAACCTTATTTGGTTCTTTTATAAATTTCTAGGATAACCGTTTGTTTGAAGAAAAAAACGGTCAGTCTGCCTGGTCAAAGGTACAGTACTGTAGCCTGGAACATTGGTGAGTTAACCTTGTGTGACGAGGCAGTTCAAGTGTCGTCAATCGACTGACAAATTTACGTCTCACCTACATGTACAGCGGGGGATAAGACAGCACCGCCATTGTATCCATGTCGGCCGGCATCACACAAATATCAAGTCGGTCTTGCAAAGACTCAAGCTAAACTTACTAAGCAAAACAAATATGTAATAATGCTTCGTTTCCCAGGCGACTACAGCCTCAATAGTCAAGCAGCTTCCCAGCCCAAGATCCAGCTGACGAATACTAAACGGGCGGTGTTGGGTAAGAAGGCAGTCAGCACAGAGAATTTCGGGTTACGATCCACCGAAGACACAGGTTTTATACTTTAATGAAGTACATCCAAATTCATTCAACATTGTTGAGACACCGCTACAGCATTGAATACTTGTTACATTGCCTCTCCACCCCACGTTTTCGCCAAATCAATTGGAATGCAATTCAACATGAAAGGAGCAGCAAGTCTACACCCAGTGGTCTTGAGTCAAAATCTGCAAGTGAAAAAGCTCACTTTCCAATTCACCTTCTACCTCAAAGCGTCTTCTACCACAGAAATGCAGTCCACCACCAAGTTCTGCCGTCGTCAAGCCTTGGGTTTGCTCCAGCGTCAACGGTTCAATACCCCAACATCTCAACGTTTCGCATCGACCGTAGCAGCTACAATCCAGCCAAACTCCACACCAACACCAGTGGAAAACACCAATCCCTCGACACCAACTGATGCCACCAATGAACCCGCGTACATTGCGCACTTTAAGCAATCAAGCTACCGTGCAACCATGTCTAAGGATGGTGAACCAATCTGGGAAAACCCCATTAACCACGCTGTCTACGACCTTGAAAAGATCACCGCCATGGAGCAGACTCACCACCCCATCACTAAAATGCACGAACGTGTCGCCTACCTGGCTGTGAAAACCCTACGTACCGGATTCGATGTGGTCTCAGGGTATCGTGGTCCCGGTGGTGCTATGACTGAGAAAGACTGGCTTAACCGCTGTCTCTTCCTCGAGTCGGTCGCTGGTGTACCAGGTATGGTCGGTGGTATGCTGCGTCACCTTCGCTCACTGCGTCTCCTCAAACGTGACTATGGCTGGATCCACACACTTCTCGAAGAAGCTGAGAACGAGCGCATGCACCTGCTTATCTTCATGAACATCAAGCAGCCTGGTTACTTCTTCCGAGCATTGGTGGTTGGTGCTCAAGGTGTCTTCTTCAACGGCTTCTTCCTCACTTACCTCATCTCCCCCAAGACGTGTCATCGCTTCGTCGGGTACTTGGAAGAGGAAGCTGTCAAGACGTACACGTGTCTACTTAAAGACATTGACGACGGCCACTTGGATGCGTGGAAGAAAAAGAAGGCGCCGCTTATCGCCCAGACGTACTACAAACTACCAGAAGATTCGTCAGTGTACGACATGATCAAGTGCATTCGTGCGGACGAGTGTAGTCATCGTGACGTGAACCATGAGTTCGCCAACTTGGACCAGCAGAAGGGCGTGAGTCCGTTTGTGCGTCACCACGACTAGAATGACGGAAGTTACATGACTCGATCGTAGAGTGGACATTTCTTTTGTTCTCGAACAATTTGTATATTCAATTTTACCTTTTTACATGTGTACTTCAACGGTACGTCAGGTGAGACGACAGGTTCGTCGTCTCTCAGTTCTCAAGTATGAATCAATACTTTTCTTTTCATTTAGTAATTCACCCCGTATCAAGGCAGTACTAAAAGCGTTTTGGAGAAGATCCATGCAGTCGATGCTTCGTCACCAAACCTTGAATGTGTTCAAGTATAAACGGTTCCCATTCCCAGTCGTTCAAGCTCACAAATTCTCCTCCTCTGCTACTCAGTCAGCTGAAAAACAGAAGAAGGCGGATCACTCGTTTCCAGAACCGGTGGATGCTACCAGTGAACCTGCATACAAAGCTCATTTCTTAGAGTCCAAAAACATCCACCCGCTTCAGTCGGAACCTGTGTGGGAACACCCGATCCGTCACCCGGTGTACGACCTAGAGAAGATTGCAGACGTGAAGCAGAAGCACCACCCCGTGAATACTTTGAGCGAGCGTGTAGCACTCTACGCCGTCAAGACTCTTCGTATGGGTTTTGATATTGTGTCTCGCTATCGTGGCCCTGGAGGGGAAATGACGGAGAAAGACTGGCTTCACCGCTGTTTGTTCTTGGAGTCTATTGCTGGAGTACCGGGTATGGTAGGCGGAATGTTGCGTCATCTTCGCTCTCTTCGTCGCATGAAACGAGACTATGGCTGGATCCACACACTACTGGCAGAAGCTGAAAACGAACGTATGCACTTGCTGATCTTCATGAATTTGAAGCAGCCTGGGCGGTTCCTTCGTTTACTGGTTATTGGAGCTCAAGGAGTGTTTTTCAATGGCTTTTTCCTGACGTATCTGGTGTCTCCCAAGACTTGTCATCGCTTTGTTGGCTACTTGGAAGAAGAAGCTGTGAAGACATACACGAGTCTATTGCAAGATATTGATGATGGATATTTAGCTGTGTGGAAGGAGAAGCAGGCACCACTGATTGCTCAGACGTACTACAAACTCCCTGAAGGTAACAACAGCCTCTACGATATGATCAAATGCATTCGTGCGGATGAGTGCAACCACCGAGATGTGAATCATACATTTGCCGATCTGGACCAGAAGAAAGGAGTGAGCCCGTTTATTGACCACCACTAAGCTAAAACCTTAGGTTGCCATCCTAATTTTTAAGAATTGAATGGGCTAAATACTTAATAATAATAATGCATTTTTCCAGGTGTATATTTTTAGAAGATGGCTGACTTTTAATTACTAAGTGAGACATACGACAATCTTATCGAAGAAACTCATTATAAGTGCACTGGTAAAACACCAATTATAACTTCATTACTAAGTGAGACGTATACGACAATCTTATCGAAGAAACTCATTATAAGTGCACTGGTAAAACACCAATTATAACTTCAGCGGCATTCCGAGAGTAGTCGAAACCTCAAAGCCTCATTCCTTGCTCATTTGGCATTTAACGATGGCCGATACCCATCCAGAGTCACCAAGTGCCGCCACTTCTTACGAGTCGATGGTGAATATTAAGACGAAAGATAACGACAAAGACATCGCACTTCCCATCGACTTATCCACAACCAAGAATCCTTGTATTTTAAGCTGGAAAAACCTTAATTACACAGTCGAGGTGAAGAAAACGGAGCAATATCCCGATGGAAAGAAGACCATTCTCGCGACCGTCTCTGGTCGTTGTGCACCTGGTGAACTCACTGCTGTTATGGGTCCTTCAGGTTGTGGAAAAACGACATTACTTGATATCCTGGCAGATCGGATCAGTTCGGGTAGTATCCAGGGAGAAATCGCTCTTAACGGTGAACCCCGCAATGCTAAAACGTTCCGAGCTGTCACTAGTTACGTGGCCCAGGAAGATTCATTACTTGGGTCTTTCACAGTGTTAGAGACGCTGGAAATGGCGGCGAGATTGAGTCTACCCACTTCTATTTCCCACCAAGAGATCGTGGAACGAGTACAGTCAGTTATTGATGAAATGGGACTGCGAGTATGTGAACACACGCTGGTCGGAGATATTTTCCGAAAGGGGATTTCTGGTGGCCAGAAGAGGCGACTAAGTATCGCTATTGAGCTGCTATCGGATCCGTCGGTCTTGTTACTGGATGAACCGACTTCGGGCTTGGATTCCGCATCAACACATAACGTAATGAAGTTCGTATCGAAACTCTGCAAAGAGAACAAGACAGTCATCTGTACTATCCACCAACCGTCCTCTCTCGTGTACGAAATGTTCACCAATGTGGTGATCTTGACGGCAGGTGAGACGGCCTACTTTGGTCCTCGAGAGCGGATTATCGACCACTTTGCAACTGCAGGTTACGCGTGTCCAATGTATAAGAACCCGGCGGAATATTTCATTAGTCTCGTAAATTCAGACTTTGAAGGCCACGCTGACATCAAGCGACTTGTTTCTTGCTACGCTAACTGCTCCACAGCGATGAGAATCATTAAAAACATCGAATCAGACACTGGAAAGGTCCACAACGCAGCTCTAGTCATTCCAGTAAAACCTTCAGCTCTACGTCAATTCTTCGTGCTAATGCAGCGGAACTCTCTCAACAATCTTCGCAATCCAGGGATCTACTGGGTACGACTCGCCATGTACACCATGCTCTCGTTCATGGTCGGTACCATGTATCTCTCTACCAACGACGCCATTTCTGAAGAAGATATTGTATCGTTGCTCTTCTACGTCCAAGCTTTCCTGGTATTCATGGCGGTGGCAGTACTGCCATTCTTCATTGAACAGCGGTCGGTTTTCTTACGAGAACGTGCGAATAGTGGCCTCAACGTATTCAGCTTTGCACTGGCGAACTTCATCGCGACCTTACCCGGTATCTTTGTGATTGCATTGGTGTCGACTCTTCTTGTGGTTCTGCTGTCGGGACTTAATGGATTCGGCTACTTCCTCTTGAATTTATTCTTGTCGCTGGTTGTAGCTGAGTCCTATATGCACGTTATCGGTGCTGCAGTTCCCCACTACATTATCGGTATCGCATTGGGTGCCGGTCTCTTTGGTATGTTCATGCTGTGTGAAGGTTTTATGGTACCGAGAGATACTATCCCAAACTACTGGATCTGGGGTTATTACCTCGCTTTTCACTCGTACTCATTCCAGTCATTCGTGTTTGAACATTTCATTCATGTGGACACTCCCGCAGCTAAAGCGATACTAACTCGATTGAATCTAGAAGACGTCGACACGCCACAGAATATGATCATTCTTGCGTCTTATGCTGTCGGTCTGGAAATCCTTTTCACTTTCATTTTGTACAAATTCCACACGGGACGGAGATAATGCAGATGGAGAAGTTATTAAAAGGGTTCTTTTTAATATACCATTGTCATTTTGCTATCGTCATATTTAACTTACGACTCGATAAGATTGTATCACAAACAGCTAAGATTAGCAGCAGTGGTTTCCTTCTTCTCTCCATCTCTTCAATACTAAAATAAATTCACGGCATTCTTACGAAAGACTTCAGCATTTCTTATGCCAGTTCATTCATAGACCGCTCCTACAAGAAGTGATTGCAATCAATTTATTCAATTTCTCCCTCGATCGTCACCGCAGAATTATCCTCCTTCAACAAAGCTAAGCTCCATTTATTCCTACCACTATGGATACATGTAACAACGGAGAAGAAATGCGGCCGTCTGTAATAGACGCTGGAATGGTTCTACCAACTCTAAACCCGAAGCCTCAAACTTCAACCAACGTTGCTGGAAAACCACTTGGAATGATCAGAGATCCGTGTACATTGAGCTGGTTCAATCTCAGCTACACAGTCAACACGAAGAAGAAAACTTCGACACATCCTGATGGCAAGAAAACAATTCTCACCAACGTTACTGGTCGATGTGCTCCTGGACAACTCACAGCCGTCATGGGGCCATCAGGGTCAGGTAAAACTACATTACTGGATATCCTCGCTGACCGTATCAGTTCGGGTACAATTAAAGGGGAAATCGCTTTAAACGGAGCCACGCGCAACGTTAAAACATTTCGCGCAGTGTCAAGCTACGTAGCCCAAGAAGACTCACTTTTGGGCTCTTTCACCGTCCTTGAGACGCTGGAAATGGCAGCAAAACTGAGTTTACCAAGCTCCGTTTCTCATCAGGAGGTGATTGAGCGCGTACAAGTTGTCATTGATGAGATGGGACTGCGTGTTTGTGAGCATACGGTAGTAGGAGATGTTTTCCGGAAAGGAATCTCTGGTGGCCAGAAACGGCGACTAAGTATCGCCATTGAGCTGTTATCGGAGCCGTCAATTTTGCTTCTGGATGAACCTACGTCAGGCTTGGACTCTGCATCGACTTACAACGTCATGAAGTTTGTATCGAGACTTTGCAAAGAGGAAATGACAGTGATCTGTACTATCCATCAGCCGTCTTCACTCGTCTACGAAATGTTCACGAACGTAGTGATCTTAACTGCAGGTCAAACCATTTACTGTGGTCCCCGTGTGGACATGTTAACGCATTTTGCGTCACTAGGCTACATCTGTCCAGAACATGAAGATCCAGCAGAACATTTTATCAGTATTGCAAACACAGACTTCGAGGGTCATGGAGATATCCCACTACTAGTAGCGGGATACAGTACCAGTCCCATATCCGAACGTGTAGTTTCGGCCATTCAGACCGATAAAACCAATCTTCACGCAGCGAAAGCGATCGAACGAGTTCCAAACTCCCCATTACGTCAACTCTTGGTGCTTCTGAAACGAAATTCGCTCGACAATTTACGCAATCCGGGTATTTTTTGGGTCCGGTTCATCATGTACACAGTCTTGTCAGCTATGATGGGGACCATGTTTCTGTCTACGAACGACGGTATCACAGCTCATGATCAAGTGTATCTCCTCACATACGCCAACTGCTTCTTAGTTTTCATGTCCATCGCTGTACTACCGTTTTTCATCGAACAAAGAGCTGTTTTCCTCCGAGAACGGACCAACAGCAATCTCAACGTCTTCAGTTACGTCATTGCCAACTTCTTAGGGGCCCTACCGGGTATTTTCCTCATCGCTCTCACTTCAACTTTACTGGTTGGGTACCTAGCAGGTCTCAATTCCTACGGTATCTTCCTATTGACAGTCTTTCTGTCTCTCGTGGTCGCTGAGAGTTTGATGCATCTTGTAGCTGCGTGTGTGGCGCATTTTATCATCGGAATGGCATTGGGAGCGGCCATTTTCGGCTGGTTCATCCTGTGTATGGGACTATTTGTCCCTCGTCCAGCGATTCCTGGCTACTGGATCTGGGCTCACTACCTCGGCTTTCTATCCTACGGCTTTGAAGCTCTCATGCATAACCAATTCCACACTGACACCGATCCTGCAGCTCAATACATTTTAGACCGATTCGGTATGGAGAATGCCAATCTAAGACGAGATCTGGTCATACTAGCAGCCAACGCAGTAGCTTTTGAGATGATTTTCATGTGGGTCCTGTATAAATTCCACACGGGACGGCGGTGAAAAAAAATAATCGATTTCATACAATATTTGTACACTCGGAGTCTTTTATAATTATAATTGCCTTTAGGATATTAAAATACAATGTCAATAAACCCTTCAAGTACCCTTAATGTAGCGCGCTAATGCTGTCTTCGAAAGCTATGGGATCAACGGACTCTGCATCTACCAAGTCACAGCTCACCGTTTGAAAAATGGCATCTCGGTTGGTCGTTAAGTCCATCAGAATCGCTGAATGATCAGCCGCAGGTGACATACTGAACGTGTCAGTCTCCCCACTTTCGATCTTTTCAAGTCAGAACAGTAGCTTGACCCTCCCATAAGCAAATTAGGCAGTGGGTCCTTCAACCTTCTTTCAACTAAATGGTCGATCCACGACCAGAAGAAAGACACATTTGTGTCGGTTAAGAAGATAAACGCTAATTTTGGTGACAGATTGCACTTTTGGGGAAGTTCTTGGATGTTGGTGCTTCCCAAGTACAAGTATTCATATCCGGCACCTCAAAGACTTCCTATTAGTGAAATACTGTACGGTGCCAGTTGCAGAAGCACAGATGGTAGACTAGTGAGCTCACTGTCTCAAGTAAAGCGTTGTTCCGATAAGCCATTTCGTGTTCAGATCGTCAGGTAATTTGCGTACATTTGTGTAGCTGAACTCAAGCTCGTACAAGTTTCCAGGGAAATCAGCAGACATGATACCTTTAGGCAGAAGACCGTCAGGTAAATGAACTCAGATAAAGTAGAGCCATATAAGCGTCGGATGATTGGTGTTCGTGACGGCTGCAGTCGCTCCCCAGTCCAAAACGGTCGAATCATACACTTTAATTCCAGTAGTCAAGTGGAAATCACTGATTGAATCGGGGACTTCTAATACCCTACAATGGCGGATAACTAAAGTGACGGCAGTTGATTTGTCAAATTCGCTCCAGCTCGCTGCGATTTAAATACACTTTAATTCCAGTAGTCAAGTGGAAGTCACTGATTGAATCGGGGACTTCTAATACCCTAAAATGGCGGATAACTAAAGTGACGGCAGTTGATTTGTCAAATTCGCTCCAGCTCGCTGCGATTTAATCTTTTGTTTCGGAAATGTTGAGACGATGGTCTAGAATGGCCAAATAACAGGCTGGACTAGTCATTGGCTATGACTCATTGCCCAAGGAGCACCTGCAAGGCGCATTGAGGTAATTCAAGCTGCAAAGCTCCGTGCATATGCGGACCAAGTACCAGGAATCCCCATAACCCGAAAATTACCTGTCAAAGGCAGTAAATTACGTCTTCGGGTACGCAAACCACTTTGAACCTTGATAAACTTTGAAGAATTCATTGGGTGGTCGATTTGTGGCAAAATTGAGAAAATCTTGCTTACTGCCCATTTGGCTGCATGTGGTTACCACGCCGCTTTCGCCGTCTTCTACTACGAACTGAAAGAAACGTACCGCTGCCTCAAATACTCGGGAATCGGCATGTTAGCAAAGATCATCCAGTCATTGCAAACGTTAATTCCCTGATGACTGCGATGCACGGTAGCTGCGTATGGTGTATGGGTTTCGGTTCAATTTGGCTTCACCAATTGTCATTTTCTCCCTTGCCTTCGGAAACGACGATTTGTCGATAAGCCCCAGCTTTTGAACGAGGCCCCACTGCCGAAAGTCGAAATTACTCAAGAACAGTGACCATGGGGCGTTAAATGGTTCAGGTTTACACTAAAATTTGGGGTCGAAAAGGTGAATGGGGCAACTTTCAAGCGATTGTTATTGTTCGCGACTTCTTCTGTAGAAACAATTCTTCAGACTGTCCATGCCTACCGGATGAGTTGGTATCTTCCCCGAATACTGCTTAATCGCTTTTATTTGGTGTTGCTAGTGTTGAATTGCTGGTCTTCTGTCTTCATCTACTCGCTCCTCTTTAAACGCAATGAGGCTCGTCAACGGTTCGCCTATCTCGTTTCGGATTGTATTCTGGATCTATTGCGCAAAGTCCCGACAACCATCAAAAGATGGATGAATGCCGAGGTTTTTAACTCCTTTTTCGTATGCAAACACCCCTTCAATATGGAACACATTATCGCTTATAGTGATTGATGACGCACAAATGATAGTGTCAATGCATGATGTCGGTCTGGTAATTGAGCGTATGCAAATGGTGAGAACTCAAATGAATGCAGAACGAGCGTACCATAGAGTTGATAGTCTCTCTTCTAATGCATTCATATGTTGTAAGAATTTGTTGGATCGTTGTTGTATCGCACTTAAGGGGGTAACACCAGTAAATCTAGCGAATCGCAAAGAGGCGAAACATCTTTTTAAGATTGGATCTCGCAAACGAAAGCGAGAAAAATCTTGATATACTTACTCACACTACCCGAAATCGTATGCGTCGGAAAGAGCAGCTACAATGGTCAACAGCAGTCAACATTCTTCGTAAGAGCGATAAGGCTTCCGGAAGACCTTCATCCTAATATCATTAGCTCCCATAGTTTCTCTTAACTACCTGCACAAGCCTTTTAATAAACGTGACCACGTCGCCGTGTTAATCCTGATAATGCATAGCGTGTCACGCCCCTTTCTAGACAGTACGCGTAGAGCCTGTTCACGTTTTAATGCGTGGAGAACGCAACCGGGCACGAAGCGAGTTAACTAGCTACTGAGGATCGCGCGTACCCAGGCCAGACCGTGTCACGCTATACATTATCCAGGTTTAAACAAGCGTCATCGTCCTGTCTCGAAGGCCATCAGGCTCTGCCGTGTTCGCTGGGGGCGCACACGAGCTTCTGCGCCAACACAAGTATTACATTATCCAGGTTTAAACAAGCGTCATCGTCCTGTCTTGAAGGCCATCAGGCTCTGCCGTGTTCGCTGGGGGCGCACACGAGCTTCTGCGCCAACACAAGTAATCCTCGCTCGTATTTGTTTTTTGACGACTTCTAACGCATCCTTTTGAAAGGCATATGCATATCGACAATTTTGGTCACGTTGGAATCGATCCAACAAAATCGTGTGTATTCCCTCTTACTTCGAAGTACCTTGCAATTAGTATGAGCGACTATCCGAACTTCACGAAAAACTTGGACCGTCCGTCCAACGCATACATGCAAAAACGAGCTTTTGGTCCAACAAATTCAGGAGAATCAAACATATACGAAGATGGGAACAGCTCTTGGCTACACCCAACATATCATCGAGAGCCACAACTTAGTACAGAAGTCGCAAAGTGCCAGAGCTGATCTAGGAACCAGAAATCCATCCACGACAGGAGTGCTACATTACGATGATAAAGTAGAGCCGATCAACAAAATTATCAAGCAAGCAACACCACTCGCCAAGTGTTCTTGTGCGACCACAGCCGCCACCACGTTCGAGTCTAAGGGGAATGGTTACACCGCTAGCAGGGACGGCATCCAGAACTGATACTGGCAAACTCGAGTTGGAGTACGCACTTCATAATATGAAGTGCGGAGGATCTCCCCTCTTGGACGCGAAGTCCCCCCTGCGGGTCGAGACGGGGGATGAGGGTGTTCCTGAGTGCCGATAACGGACGCGGAGTCATGGTCATCGATTGCCACAACGCTGCAACAGGCGGGGACTGGCGCCCCTCGCATGCTTTCAAGTTACCGAGAGAAGAGCTAACGCGTCGCGTCCGAAGATCGAAACCCTTCTGGGGCGATCAGTTCCTTCACTGACCTCAGCTCAGGATGCGAGGTGATGAAGACGACGACAATGAGGAGACAATGCGACAAGACAAGACACAGCAAATCAAGACAAGACAGTAAAAGTCCCTCCTTCCCTGATCTCAGCTCTGGATGTGAGGCGGTGAAGACAGCGAGAATACGAGATAATGGAAGAAGACAAGAGAGCACAAAACAAGTAAAAGCCACGGATCCTAGTCAAGCCAAGACAAGCAGAAGATCAACGACGTACAAAAGAACTCGCAGCTGGGGCAGCTGCACGATCTCAAGCGTAGCGTTCGATGATGGTAACTGTTCTGACTGGCTCCTTTCCTTACCTGTCCGCAGCACAGTATGGAATGCGGTAAAGACGACAACAATGATGAAAAAATGCAAGAATGAAAGGACAAATAAGAGAAAGCTTCGGACTAGCCCAGTCACGGTCAACATAAGAGCAACGAAGTACAAGTGAAACTGCAGCAGCTGCGACTGCTATGTATGGGGTACCTCAACGAGAAGAGGAAGCGGAGAGAATGCAGTTTGGCTGACTGTATATCAGGTGAATACCAGCGGGGGGTCTGTTTGATGAACGAGAGGCGAGCGGGAGCGGAGGAGAGATGGAGAGAAGTCGAGTGGATCACTTGCAACCAGTTCGGATGGTTTTTCCCGAAGCTGGAATGGATATTAGAGTTCAATCCCTTTGGGGAAAAGTAACACAATATACCTCACCTTATAGTAAAAGTGATGTATGTCACGGAATTGGTGCTTTTGATCAATTATGTGGAAGTTATCGTCCCTATAAGTTTCTCATTTATACTGGGAGGACAGCTTTAGAGCCTAACCAATTTTAATTGTATACCCCCCAGGGTTTAATTCGCGAATGTTGCTGGAGCCATAGTCCACCGATTCAGTCTAAGAGTACATAACTTTAATGTACATTTTGTTACGCAGTACCGGCATCCTCCGCTTGTAGAGGACAACCTCATATAAGAGCGGCCAATCATAATGCCTGAATTTGGGAACCGTTTCAGTACCGCATATAAGTAATGGCACAAACATACTCATACATATTTACCGGTATCTTACCGGTTGCTGCAAGACCGACAGTCATTCGCCATTCATTTGGCGATGCCGCAAGCCCACCACAGGGAGTCCTTTACTGCGCGCGAGAAGCTGGACGCTATTAATGTGCTAGAAGAAACAAGCGATGCACGCCAAGTAATTAAGCAGTTCTTCACCAACTTAAGTGGCAAAGCTTACGAATCTCGAAGAAAGCTACTATTTTACTTCGAAGTATTGCTTTGGGACGACTTCTCCGGTCACTGACTCGATGAAGTCGTCTCTTACGCTAAAAAGTTTAACGTGGTGCTTTGAAATTGCTCAAGATGGGTAACTTTTGTAAGTCAACCCGCTGACGTCGCCTGGAACTTTCCGTTCAAGGCGCGTTTGCGTGGCATCTGGGTCGACCTTTTGCGTGAGCAGCTCCGTGCTCATACCGGTGGAACTAAAGTTTAGCCATACCGCTCCAGACCGAATCAAGGTGGTGACATGAATACGTCTGGCTTGGGACGGCCCGACAAGATCGACTATTGCGAGTGGGTACAGCAAGGCGTTCACCACGCTTCTCGACGACGCTGATGTAGCAGCGGCCGGTTTGATCGACGCGCTCGCTAAACATTGTGCAATTGATGCTGATGTCGGTGAGGCTGACTCAGACGATGATATAGGAGACGGGTCGGACTCTAAATGCAAATAATGAATTACTTCTTGGCCTTCATGATGTCGGCGACTCACCGCTTTGTTAATAGTTTTGGGTACAATTACCGGTTACAATACCGAAATCGGCATCTCACTTTTGAAGGGTGGTACACTGTACCGGCATGTGACCTGTCCACAATAAGCGGAGGATGCCGGTATGTTGATCGCTATGCACTATCCTATTGGCAAATAAACTGACATTTTTTTGCTGAGCGAAAAGCTACCGTATTCTCTGAAATATATTCTCTGATATTTATTTTCAGAGTTAATCTTTACTCCCCATGTCGAAAGCGTACGGGTAGCATGGGTACAATCCTACCCGTACGCGCGCATAACTTAGTTTTTATATGAAAAATTGTATTCTGAATCACATGTTGTGCAAAGAAAGCCTACATTGAAGAGCAAAGTGAGCTGGCTGCTAAAAAACTTGCGCCGTGATGTTGGACCGCATACATCAAAGAGCACGTTTACTGGCCCCCATACCCGATTTTTCACCTGCAGCCTTGACATTATTACTTGATCAAATTCGACCGGGAAAAAAAGCTGATCTCCTTGTCGTTTACACTTGCACGCTGTCCGTTGCACTTTGCACGGTTACAGCTAGCTCGGCCAAACTTTATTTTTAAACTTGATCCTACCCGTACGCTCTTGATCCTACTCATCCTACAGATGGGGAGTAAAGAAATCTTTACTTAAGACAGGATGCGAGTCAGGGGTTATTAGAGCGTTTTCGCAGTCACCTTTCCTCTTCCGGTTCAGGATAAGTGTGTAAAAAACGCGCGTCTGAAAGTCGATCCCGGAATTTGGCCCTTGACAGTCCGGGGAATGCCAAAGTTGGAAACCTCTGTATTTTTATAATAACTATCACTTTTGTCAGAACACAAAGAAAACAGAGTACGGTTGTGCCGTTGGTCCTTGCGTTGACGGTACGCAGAGCGGGAGCATGGTTGAGGAGATGACCGGTGAGGACGGGGACATGTCGGAAGAGCTGGACAGTTTCAACAGTGGCGCGGGGCTAAGCGCCCCCGACGATTCGTTCAAGGGATCTTTGGTTTTTGTGGACGTTCGTGGCGGCAAATCTACGTCTTTCGGCTCTGGGGGTGGCGATTTCGTGTCGTGCGAATTTAGGGGTGACTTTCGCGAATCTTGTGGTACTGGGCTAGTGAGTAGCTGTCCTGGTCAAGTGCGTCGCGGCTCTGGTGGCGTCGTTCGAGTGTCTCGTGGATCTGGGGGGTGCTGATCTCGTGTCATTTGGCTCTGGTGGTGATAGTCTAGTGTCCAGCGTTTCAAGTAACGACATCGATGTGGACGCAGTAATAGCCGTGTGATGTTCAGGGTGCTGAACAACGAGGCCGAGGTTGTGTCCGTGGCGTCGAATTGCGAGAACAAGAACATTTTGGAGGATGTATGCTCTCTCAGGACGGCAATGGAGTAGTACATTTAGCCGAGGACAATCGTGACGTGTTGACTTGGTACATTTGGAAAAGCAAAAGTATTACTATGAATAAAAAGCTGCTTTATTTGTGCGGGATGCACTTTGTCGAACCGCTCGAGATCCCGAGTGTGGAGTTTAATTTGGACAACTACACAGATGCTAATGCAGAGTTAGATTTCCGTTTCAATGTAGCTGCAGTTCACGAGCTGTGTGAGTTACTTCGAATTCCTTAGGTCGTCGTTACAGACCACAGTGATATGCTGGCAGGTACAGAAGCGCTGTGTATCATGCTGTCACGACTTGCCTTCCCAAAACGATACTTTGATATGATGAATACGTTTGGTCGATTCGTTCCAGCGATGTCAAGGATATTTCTTTACATGATTGATTTCGTGCATGGACACATTCGCTGATATCATTTTCGCGGCACAGTCTCTCTTGTTTGATATAATACAAGACTACTGTGCTGTTGTCCACAACAAAGGATCACCGATGGATAGCATCTTTGGTGTTATTGACGGAACCAAAGTTGCTATAGCGAGACCAACACCTAGACGAGGCCGACGTGGTGAAAACCTGCAGCGGCAGGTTTACAGTGGTCATAAACGACACCACTGCTTTAACTATCAAGCAGTCACGGCGCCTGATGGTATGTGCGTTCACTTCTGGGGGCCGATACAAGGGCGACGGCACGATTCCGCTAACAATATATTGACGAGCACCCATACATTTTTGGTGGACGTGCACTGTATGGAGACCCTGCTTATGGTGTACAGCAATACATCATCAGTGGCTACAAAGGCAATGTGAGTGATCCTATTGAGCGGGAATTTAATCGCGAAATGAGCAGTGTACGAAAGTCCGTCGAGTGGAACTTCAAGGTGATGAAGACGCTCTGGCCATACATTAATTAAAAAAACAGAAAGCTCGCTTGTCACCCGTCGGCAAATTTGTTAAGGTAGCAATGCTACTTACGAATTGCTACAACCGCTACAGCCCAAACCAGATCAGCTCCTACTTTGACATGACCCCGCCTTCAATGAGGGAATATCTGATACACTGATCAAATTGACGTAGACTTCATCATAGCCAGTTTAAGCATCTTATCCAGCCGCTCCGTCTCCAAACGCGCCAGCTCTAGTCGAAAATTGCGTTCTGCTTCGCGTTCTTTGCGCTCTTGATCCCACTGGCGCTCTTTCATCTTACGATCGCTCACGCGCTCTCGCTGTTGTTCCTCTCAGCGACGCTCTTGCACGTGACGCTCCTTCTCAGAGTCTTCCCGAATGAGGTCGATGACAGTGCCAACATTCAGTCTACGGCGTTTTGCAGGGTCTTCTGGAAAGAGACATCTACCCTTTTGCGATCCTTCATGCATGACAAGGCAGCGCCGCGCACATTTTATCTGCATCTTCTTCCACTCTTATTTTGGCCTTGGCGTCGCGGATACGACGGTCTTCGCTGCGGATATGCTCTTCAACAGCAGAAAGCAGCTCGTCAAGCAGCTCGGCAGCGCCGCGCACATTTTATCTGCATCTTCTTCCACTCTTATTTTGGCTTTGGCGTCGCGGATACGACGGTCTTCGCTGCGGATATGCTCTTCAACAGCAGAAAACAGCTCGTCAAGCAGCTGGTGCATTTCTGTGTAGTCTTCAGAAACGCTTGATGCCGAGTATTAAACACCCGGTGGGCCTCGAGCAGGACGTTGAAGCGGGCTTGCGCTGACTTGTTGGTGAGATTTGACTTGCCAAAACCTTCAACATGCTTCACCTTCTCTGCAGTTGCCGCCCATGCCTCCATTGTGGACCCTCTGTCCGCAGCAAAGGGACGGTCAGCCTGAACCTGACGCAGTAGGACAATATCGTCTTACTTGCTAAACTTCTTATGCTTGTTTCTCACAACTTCCACAGCAACTTCTCCTAGCAGTCGCTCGGACGCCCAAAGAACATGACTTTGTGGCGCGTTGGGGGTCAATTCTCCATGAGTATTGACAGCTTTAGCTTGCTTAGGCGGCATAATTGCGGCGACTACAGGATGTAGTAGATGACTGAATGGTGTTCGTGCCGGGGGATGAGGCTGGTAGATGTGCGGCAAATCTAAGAACTTATGCTACAACCTAATAGACTGATTGGATGAGGATTATTTGCGAAAACGTTTTATTCTGTATTTCTTGTCCTTTTCCTTGTGCAGCAAAAGTTGCTGGAACGGGACAAAGAATTTGATTGCGAAAACTCTCTATTATCCCAAAATGCATTACCCCGGTAATTTATATTGCAATTTATGCACTAATTGAAAGAGGAGGTAGTTACTCAATTAGCCTGTATTGTGAAAACCGGCTGCTTTACCCATTCGTTTGCTTATCGACCGATATAGATGCTGATTTATAAACCTCAATATTTCGTTTATGACTGACCGACCCTGAATTATTGCCACTCGCTCAATTTTATGCCATGAATAGACTGACCTTTTTTAAGCAGGTGACCGAATTAAATGACTGGGAGGTGGAATGCCCACTTCGTCGTGGGCATTAGGCTTGATCATTGCCTAAATTGCCTAAATATCAATTCAACCAGCAGCAGAATCACCATGCCTACACTAGTACGCGTTGACGTAAAAACTGGTGAAATCACGAGGAAAAAAACGAACGGGACGACGTCAGCGTAGCTATTCCGATGCGCGAATTCAACAAGGGCATCACGAGTTTACTAGAAAAGTAGAGGACGCTGTTTTATCATTTTTGTCGAGTCCGAATTAAAACCACTTTCTGGCATATTTACGGGTGTCGAGAAACGGACATTTCCACAAAAGCAATTACCGTTGGTGATTTAGGAATTAATACCTGAAGAAACTGATAAATTATATGCATGTTACGTGTGTCGTCACCACTTCTTTAACACCCCCGTTACCAACGTCGTAACTTACGACTTGAATGTCGTAAGTTACGACTTTCATTTTTGCTTCATATAGGAAATGGCTCGAAAAAAAAGGATACCATACTTTAATCAAGTTGATTTTCTCACTCAAAAATATAAGAGGTAGAAGTTTTTTAGTATAAAAGCGCACGTGTAAAAAATGAAGGGTTGGGGCTGAACGAAATGATGGGTGAGATTGCGAATGAGTGGCCGAGGTCTCACTTTCGAACTTGCTGGAATGGCAAGAATCTGGTCCAGTGCGGCGACAAAGAAATCGGCGGTCGCACACGCCGCACGCGACATCGACTTCAAGCATCTTTGACGACAGCTTAGGGGCGCGGGATGGCAGACTAAGCGTCCTTCTGGCCCCTGTCAAACGAGTGGACCTATACGTCACAAAGTGGACAGCAGTTTGTTGGTATGTATTTTTGAGAGAGCAGGGTGGGTAAAATAATATTACTCATTACTTTTTGATGTACAGGTGAGACTGCAGTGGTGGCGTATGTGCTTTCAAATAGATTCATCGTGGAGGATGAAGATAGCGTCGAGCACAAAGACGCTTTAGTCAGCCCAGCCAGTACCAAGCGTACGAGTGGTAGTGTCGAGAAGGGGATACGAGAGATGAAGCGAGCGCCAAGGCCGCGAGGGGGTGGAACAATTACGACACGCAGAACGGTGGTGGATCAACTAGTTAGCACTGAAGCCGACAAGGGCAGTGAAGCGCCAGCGAGTGGTCGCGCGGTGGCCGATGTGATGACAGCATCCCAGATCGACACGTGTCCATCGCCCTGTGCGAACACGCTTTTCGAGCTGCTTGGATCAGACAGTGACGACGCGTCTGAGCCAAACACGTCCGAGGGACATGTCGTCGAGGGCTTTCCAATTATTTTTATCTGGTGCTGAGTCCATTGTGGAATCGAATGGTGGAGGTTTTTCTGAAGGTGATGGGAGTGACGGGGAGGAGGGCAGTGCTAAGAGTGACAATGAAACTGTTAAGCTTATTAACGATGTTAATATTATTTCAAGTGATGAACTTTCGGACGAGTACGAAGCTGTTGGTTCGAGTGGGAGCGAAGACAGTGATAACACTGTAGATGCTATTGTTGAGCGGCGTGAATATCCTGAAGATGGGGCGCCGTCGGATGAGGAGGTTGCGCACATGGACGATGCATTCATTGAATGTATATGTGGGAGTTTGACCCTGGAAGGCATTGATAAGTCTGCTCTTCGATATTTGGCGTGGGGACCAGTGTCGTATCAGTTTGAGGACACGGTGTTCGACTACCCCAATTTATGTCAAGATGAAGCTATGCCAAAAACTGAGTTACGTGGGATAGCAGATTCTCCTTTGCAGTTGTTGTTCTATTTCCTACCAAAAGAACTATGGTGCGCATAACGAAGGAGACCAATCGGTACAACTCACATCCAAGAAAAACGAGAGCCAGTAGAATCCGGGTGGGCCAAAGAAAGTGCCAAGCAGCGACACCAGAGTCTGTGAAACAAATTGAGCGGCGCTTGCGTGCAGAGCCGAAGTACGAGGTGCACGAGGTGTTACGTATGATTGGATTGCTTGTAGCGAGAATGTTGAACCCAACAACGAGTCGCTTTTCGCGACACTGGGCTATGGCTGATACCATCCAGATGGTACTTTCGGTAAGTACATGGCCCGAAACCGCTGTACGTCTATCCTTCGAGACCTGCACTTCGTGAACAACATGGCTCCCCGCGCTCGTGACAAACTATAGAGGCTAAGGCCAGTAGTTGATGTATTGCAGGCCCTTTTCTATCGGGTTGGTACCTACCTAGTAAGTTCTCGTTTGATGAAGGCGTCTTCCAGCAACTTCAAAACGAAACACGACACTCTTGTTCATGCCGGACAAACCGCACCGGTACGGAACGAAGATGTTCATGGTATGTGACTTAGCCAGCGCATTCTGTCGTCGGTAAGTCTTTTTTGTAAATTTTATACGTCGTAACTTGCGACTTAGTGTCAAGTTTAATAAGTTTTATGTTGTATGTTATGACTTCAGCTTCGAGGTGTATGTAGGGAACGGGAGCAAGGCGACACTAACAAACAAGCCTTCGATACCAAGACTGGCGCCGCAGCGGTGGTTCGCAACATGGAGATTGTGCTTGGAGAAGCCAGGGGGTTCCCGTTGGTTGTTATCGACCGATTTTATTCGTCAGTGGCGCTGGCTGTTCAGCTGCTCACAATGTCTCTATACGTACTGGGTACAATTGTAACGAACCGTATCGGATACGATAAACGAATTATGGAGAGACAGAAGAAGCTGCCACGTAGTATTGAACGCGGCACGTTTGCAGTTTCGAGATGCTCTGCAATACCCACAATTGTTTCATGCATTTGGTGGGACAGCAAGCCGGTGCATTACCTTGCCACCGGGCCTTCTATGACTGAGGATTCGCTTAACCGGAATCTCAAAGGGGCGAGGTTGTCGACGTTCAAGTGCCCCAAGCTTGTGACGGACTATATAATGAAAAATTCTACCCATCATGTACCGTGGCTGACAAGACGCGCAAACAGAAGCAATTTTGAAGTAGAAACAATAGAAGCTCGTATTCTGCCGGCTTGCACAAACGGTAAAAGACCGCGAACCTTCGCAACAGTGGCCAAGCAATCGTTCTGTCCAGTGACGCAAAAAGAAACATCGTGCTCTGGTTGAGCTCGATGCGCAGTGAAGGCTGCTCTGTTTCTTTGCAAATGCTATGGTACAAAGTTTAAGAGATGGTTGCTGATGTAAGGCCTGAGTTCCAAACCATTCATGGCATCGCGCTCATACGCTCTTGCGCTCATGGATGCCGCGTTTCTTCGCCGTGTTAGCCATCTTGGCGTTCACGGAGCACAACCGAAAATGAGCTT
>JAIKVB010000717.1:0-20451 GCA_024679045.1 Phytophthora brassicae
CTCTGTGGTTTTTAAAGTTTTGAATGACCTTCACTCGCCAGGTCATGCTCTATGCTAACTTTTATGCCCACATGCACAGTTTTCATCTCACCTTTTACTCGCACCTGTAGACCTTCTGTACCACGATACCTGATCCACAGGTGCCCCTACTTCAATCCTTACGGACCGACTCTAGTCCATCTGGCGATCACCTCATCAAATACTGACGATACTGACTCATACTGACCCCGAAATACTGACTACGTAGGCGCTGTCCGATAAGTTGGATACTACCGGTATGTATAATACAGTACATGCGATCGTTGCTACCTCGTTACGGAATATATGGAGGGATACGGTTGTGGAGACATCGGTATCCAAATACCACTTGACAAAGAGCTCAACGAGGCCAACGTTCTCCCTCCAACCAAACGATTACTGAGTCGGGGCGCAAAAGAGTAAATCGCTTTGCCAGTCAATGTGAGAAGAAGAATACGGCAACGTCCAAACCAGCAAAACCATCTAAGTGATATAGGAATACATTTTACTAATCATGGTGCTAACCTTATAGTTAAAGTGTTGGAACTGCAAGTGAAATATATGTCCTTTCAGGTCATAGACCGAAGTACACACTATCATTAATTAGAATATGTCAAGTGGCTATACAATTATCGATTGTATTACCGGTAGTTTCAGTAGAATCAATCAAAAACAGTCAAAGGGATTTGTATCGCCAAAAAGGGGTACAGTGGCTCCTCTTATGTTGCAGAACAATCAAGAGCTTTATAGAACCACCACGTCGTTGTTTGGGCTTCGCGCTTATGGTTCCGACCCCCTCTAAGCAGCGCCACGAGCCTTCTTCACGTCACGAGCGTCCTGGCGGCCCCTACCTATATTTGCTGCCGCCCGGTTAGCGGCGCTTCGAACATCCTTAGCAGCCGTAGCTTTTTTTCTCATCTCCCTCCAGCTTCTAGTGAAGGGAATGTGCTTCCCAATGGCCTTTAGACTTTCCCCAAGCCTCTTGAACATCCTCTCTTCGTCTTCCAGTTCTTCGATCCCGTCATCTTCAACTTCACGAAGAAGCCGCACACCTTGCACATGGGCTGCGTCAACCGAGTTGATGATATTCTGTGACGCTACATCTGAAATGATTGCGTGGGTGGACTCTTTCGTCGTAGCGAGTGCGTTGCCACTGGCGTGAAGAGTGGCCACAATGACCATTGTATTAATAAGGAAGTAGGTGAAGCGCATACTTGATGTTGTGGTTCTTGAAATTGATGGAGTAGAAACGTGGCTGTTTCGTATCCTTGAAATGTGGCCGTCGACTTGTGGACTGCTGGGAAATTTCTAAAATGAGGTCCTAAATAATCGCGTCCAGCAGAGGAACTCGGCTCTACCGGTATATTATTAATAGCTGCTGATACTGTACCGAGAAAAAAACATCCTCATGAATTGTTTTTTTGATGTGCACCCCCGTCTGTCGCGGAATGGATGGTACGAGCCTTCAAATCCTGCAAAAGCCAAAACGTACTATCCGGATAGTACCAGTATACTGTACTGGTATTAATATCCATAAGTGCCTTGGGGATCGAAACCATGAATCCAAAAGAACACGGAAGAAGCGGTCGGTCTCTTTGGAAAGGGGAAGCATGAGAATGATCTGATCATGGGATGCAGATGGCATACTTCCGGACGAATCCTCGATTTCCAAGTATCAAAATACTTGCGGACGAATCCTCGAATTCCAAGTATCAACATGGCACTTTTGTTCGGGTTGGATCACGTGTAGTTTCACCGCCCCTGGCTACCTTCGCTAACACAGTATGCAAATTAAATTGCATCTACAACTCCTGTACAGTCAAATTCTATCGGTATGTATCCGTTGCACATCTCGGAGGGACTATTAATCAAACAAACACATACCAGTAATATATTACCGGTATATTATTATACGTACGTAATATTATTACGCTACGGATGAATTATGCACTAAGCTTATTAATAGGGTCGGTCTTATCATATACTGTACTTAATTAAGTACATGTACTTAAGTAAGATATTATCTTGCAACAGCGGGATGGGATTGGCGGGATGAACCAGCAAGATAGCTGAGCATTCGGGGGACCGGTGCCAGGACTTTCGACAAAGTGGTGGCTAAAAATAAATTACAGGCAAAGTGGATGGCCTTCGCCAAAAAGGGTGGCTTTAAAATCCGCACTACCAAATGCGTGCCACATTGCTACAGTATTTACTAGTAATAAGGTACGTATTAAAACATTTTTACCCAGCTAATCGATGTTGAAACTTGGTGGAATACTTGTAGAAACCAAACGTGCTCTTTTATGCTCTTTTAAAAGCCAAAACGACGTTTAATCTTACAGAATGACGCGATCGAGAAGGTTTTTTATTTTCTCCTAGACCGCATCTCGTGCGCTGGTGTGCACTCCTCTTGCTGACAGCAAAGGCAATGTTTACCGTGGACTTGTTCCCTCAAACTCTTTGCAGTGGTGAAGTTTAAGGCGGTAATACCAATATATCGAACAAACAATCTGGTAAAATGTAAAGAGAACACACTCACAACGACATTCACTTCGTGTATCCCGCTGTATATTAGTCCGGCTACAAGAGCTGCAGCAAATACTGCCTACACTAAGCAACCAATTTAGGCGTCGAGGGTGACAATGTCCGTGACACGCAGGACGGTGACCTGTCGACGGAATCCGTTCCAGCGGCGGTAGTTTTTCCGGCGTTTCTTCTTGAAAACGTCGATCTTGGCGTCCAGCGTCTGCTCTTCCACACGAGCGCGAACTTTGGCGCCTTCAACGAATGGCAGCCCTACAATCGTCTGATTCACGTTGCCCAGCAGTAAAACCTCGTCCAGATCCATGATCTCACCCACCTTAGCATGCTTAATCTTCTCAGTTATCACCACGTCACCCTGTGTCACCTTGTACTGCGTGCCAGCGAGCTTCACTACCGCAAAATAGTCCTCAGGCTTGATAGCGTCAGCAGTGACGGGGTGGTCCACCACGGAAAACTTGGGCGCTTTCACATCCGGAACAGCTGAGAATGTGCGAGCAGACAGCGTTGACGAGCGTCGAGCGCAAGCGCGCAGACCGCGAGTTAATGACGCCATGCTTCAGAATGGGAGGAATTGTGTGGCTGGCGTCTTGCTGTGTCACGATTGGTCCATTTCCACCAGCTAAATGTCCGTGATTGGCTACGAATAATGAAGTACATCACACTAATTTAGTGTGCAAGTGGTGGGGAGGACCAACACTCGCCGATTAAAGCGGCGGCCCAGTCAGCGGTTCCGCGCCCCCCACCCAAGGCGAACTCTGAAGCGCGTACAGCACCGTAGCAAGCACCGCAAAAGGACGTGAGTGTTGTTAGTATACATCTCCTCTTTATCATGAAGACGGAGAAGCTTCAACCTAACAAAAACAAGAAGAACAAGAGCGACTTTGACGAAGTGGACTCGAGGATACAAATCCCCGTCGCCACCCGTATGAAGATGCAAATGAATCGCAAGATGAACGCAAGTGGAGAAGATGCGCGTCTTCTACGTTCCGGTATCGACCAATACCGTTCACTCCAGCATCTCAGTACCCCATCAACCAATGGTTCAAGCTCAGCTGAATATACTGCAGAAAGAGGGAGATCTCTCGTGGCACGGAAACAATATGGAGCTGCTGTCCCGTATTTCACGGAAGCATTGGAACTGATGACGTCTTCCTCCGCTTCTGCTGTTAAGTTGTACCATGAACGTGGCTTATGTTACTTAGCAGCGCAAAAGTATAAACCAGCTATCGAAGACCTCTCTCGTGTCATGCACATGACACCTAAGAGTGCGGAATTATATGCTAAACGAGGTAAAGCTTACGCAGCTTTAGGTGAACATCATGCAGCTATGTTAGACTATAACCAGGCTATTAACTTAGCTGCAAGTCATGGTTTACTCCAAGACTGTGACGAGAATGACGGTCACTTCCAGTCCAGAGCCAGTTTAGTGCAATTACGTGGGCTTTACTTGGCTCGTGCTAAAGTTTACAAGGCGATGAACAACATCACTCACGCACTGGAAGATCTAAGCCACGCCGAGAACTCAGCAGGAGGACATCGGGATCTCGAGCTCTTTTACGAACGAGCACAGCTTTATCTCCAATGTCATCAGGATCCTTTAGCTCTTCAGGATTTCGACAAATTTCTCGATTTACAGGAAGAAATGGAGGAAAATCGACATTTTGACGCTTCAGGAGGAGTGGGAGGACTCGCGGGCTTCGGAGCTCCAGTAGAGATGGACGCCGAGCCACGCGCGCGGATGCTGGATGTTCTATTGGAACGCGCTAAGCTACTGCAACGGATGGCGCTGGAAGAAGATGCGCGCGAGCGGAAGGACGCGGAGCTCGTGGCTGCGGAACAAGGACAGTTGAAGAGAAGCCCGAAAAGGGGCAAAAGTGCCTCGAAAATGGCGTATACAGTGGTAGCGCCCAAGCCGGAGCCGTATCGAGGGATCGAGTCGCGACGGCTTGAGAAACGAGCGCTACATGATTTTTCTAGAGCGTTGGAGCTGGATTCGAGTAATTCCGAGACGCTGCGACTGCGCGGCGAGACTTTTGTGCATTTGGCACGGTACGATGACGCGCTGGCGGATTTTGCCAACGCGCTGGAGCTGGAGCCACAGGATTATCAGGTTTGTATGGCCCGCGCGAAGCTGTTTCGACAGCGCGGGGATCTTAAAGGTGCAGTGGACGAAGTGACGGCAGTGTTGCGTATGAGCGGCTTTTTCATCAACGGTCTGAAGCTGCGCGCGCAATTGTATGAAGAATTGGGAGCAGTGAAAGAAGCGGAGAAAGATTACTCGTCTATTATCCACGCACACTTCGACAAGGCTGGAGTGGAGGACGCTACTTCTGGGAAAGTAACGATGGAATTGGCGTCTGGTGGGACGTTAAATCTTGGAAATAGTGGGAAGAAAAGTGTAGCGTCGAAGAGTGGGAAAAGCAGTGGGAAAATAACGAGCGAAGTGGCAGCTCAAGCACTGCTTTGTCGTGCGCGCTTACGACTGGAGAATGAGCAGTTTGATGCCGCGGAAGAAGACTATTCAGCTATTTTGAAGTCTTTTGCTAACAATATGGAGGCGCAGTTGGAGTTGCAAGAGACTCGCGAACGGAAACTTGAGTTTGACAAGCGGAAACAGCGTGAGGCTGTCGCTTGGTTGGAACAGAACGCTGACGAGCTTGACGGGGGAAGTTTTAACTCGAATGCGACGTCTGGGAAGAACAAGAAGAAGAAGAAGAAGAAAAAGAGAAAAAGCGGGAGTAGCGCTGCGAATGGGAAGACACCGGCGGGATATGTGTTGCTTGAAGATGAGGAGGAACTCCTTCAGCATCAACAAGAGCAGCGAATACAGCAGCAAGAGGGTCAAGAACAAGGTCAGAAAGAGAACTTTACATCGCTCCAACATGTTGATGAAGAGGAAAGAAAAGAGACGTCTGCTTTACAAGACACAGGCGAAGAAGCGTCAAAATTGGAGCAGCAGAACTTGAAATCTGTGGATAGTAAGCCGATGGAGCAAGAAGTAGCAGTAATTCTGACTGAGGAAATTGTGCTGCCGGATGAAGCGCCTGCAGTTGAACGGAATGAAGACGACAGCTCTCAAGAGACTGTGGAACAACCTGAAAAACGAAGCACAATTGCTAGGACTCCGTCTCGTGTTGTCGTAGCAAATCTCATGACTCGAGATGAAGCTTGGGAAAGTATGTGGGACGAAGAAGCTGATGAGCCATTGGAAGCTGGAGCAGTTCGGATCCAAATCCGAGCGCAGTCTAGTGACGTTACTGACGATCAGACGGAGAACGAGACTTTGATTCAGTGTGAGCAAGAGGAGAAAGAAGGTTCTCCAACAGAAGAGCAGACGTCTAAAACTGCTGATTCGGCTGCTCTTGATGGGGACGAAGTGAACGAGGAAGCTTCGGGTAGTAGCGACGACGGAAAAGACAGTCAAGGCAAAGCGAAGGCGGTTTTGGTGGACGAAAAGTACCTGAAGAAGCGCGAAAAACAACTGAAAAAGTTGCGCATGAGTCTGCAACATGCAATGGATCAGTGCGACAAGAAGGCGATTGAGGAAGCGTTAGCGCGTGCTGAGCGCAAGCAGATGAGCGACGCTCTCCAGAACGATATCCAGCGTGCACGTGACGTTCTAGTGGAAATGGCTACAGAAGAGCAACGACTGCGAGAAGCGTTGCCTGCCGCTGTTCCAAGCGGGGAATATGGGCGTAAGCAGCTTCACGCCGTGTCCGCTACGACTTCCCCGTCCAGTACGAATTCAAGCAGCTCAAAGCCGCCGTCACTCGTGATTCGGCCGATCGCGTACGGTCAAGCACTGCAAGCTGCGGAACAACATCAGCAGCAACTTCGAGCTCACCAGAAACTTATTGAAGAGAAGGACGCTGAGATTGCAGCGTTGAAACAGCTTCTGGCTCAACAGCAAGCTCCGAGTGTCTTGAACCCTTCAGAAGAGGTACAAAACATGGAGACTCGAGCTCATGCAAAAGCTGCCGCTTTAGCGCGTCGAGTGGCGCGTTTACGCTCTCAATTTCCAGTGCAAAGCGCTGCAGCTCGTCAAGCTGATGCGTTAATTGAGTGGATGGGACCTACTGAAGCTGCTGACCGCGTTCGTCAACAAGTTCTCTCGTTTGTACAGCGCGTAATCAGCGCTCACTTTCCTCTAGCAGCAGCTCCGCTTTTCTTCGCTACTGGTTCGTATCCTATGAAGACGTATCTCCCAGGTTCCGATCTTGATGTGTGTTTACTGGTACCTCAAGAACTCGAGTCGTCGTGGTACTATATTGTCACTCAAGCTTTGTGTGTTGCCGGAGGAAGCGGCGGAGTTGGTACAGTATTGGATGTCAATGTTGCTACTGATGTGAGTGGGAGTAGCTCACCTTCTGGACCTGGAAATGGCTCTACTGGAGGACTGTTGTTGACGAATACCGTGCGAAATGTCAGCTTTATTAACGCCGACGTACGCGTAGTCAAGTGTACAGTGGACAACATTGCTGTAGACTTTACAGCGAACAGAGTGGGGGCTTTAGGTGCTGTGAGACTTGTAGATGCTATGGCAGTTCGTGTTGGTCGTCACCATTTGTTCAAGAAGAGCCTCATCCTCATCAAAGCATGGTGTCTACACGAGTCAAGTTCTTTTGTACAGACAGCATCTGCAGAGACTGGAAGTTTAGTGCCAGGAAGTACACCGTCTAGCGTCATGGGTGCAAGTCACGGCGCGCTGTCAACTTACGCGGTGAATACGATCGTCATGGCGCTGTTTAATCAGCACGGCGATGCTCTCACCCACCCTTTCCAGGTGTTTTACTTGTTTTTGGATCGAGTAGCTGAGTTCCCATGGCATGAGTCAGCATTGACGCTACATGGAGCTGTTCCTCTAAGCAAATTAGCCACTACACCACTGAATGGAACGAGTAAATCCAAGCTTAAAGCGGCTAAGCTGGATGCTGGAGATATTGAAGCAATTCGAGACACACTGAGCGATCAATTCGGTGCTTTTGACGCAGGTTTGAAGAGTAACAAGGGAGTTTTGTTCCCTATTCGTGCGTGTAACATCGTCGACCCATTGGACGATAAGAACAACTTGGCACGAAGTGTTTCTGCAGAGGGGTTTCCAGTCATGAAGCGTGCTTTTCGACTAGCAAGAGATCAATTGGCTGCGATGCTTACACCGCGATCTTCATATAAAGACGATGAGGATTTATTGAGTGAAGAGACTGGGAAAGATGTGGGGATGGCGTTCTTCACTCGTTGCTGGCAGCTTTACGGTCGTGGGGATGGTTGGCGTCCTGATTTACTCATTCATCCAAGGCAGATTTGGCATAAGAAGACAAGCTCAACAGTAAAGAAGAGTAAAGTATCTCCACGAGCAGCTTCAGCTTCTCGTCAAGGGAGCGACGAAGACGAGGAGCGACGTTGGGACTCATTGTTGCCGTCTTTAGATGCTGGAGCTGCGAACGCGCTCATGTTACAACAGCAGCTACAACAAGCAGCCGCTGCAGCTTACCATCATGGTACAATGATAGCGTACCAGCAACCGCCGTACTTTGGTCCTCCTATTGGTTCTCCTGTACGTACAGCAACCGGGTCTTCATCTACAGAGCAAGGACCTTATTACCAGTCACCAATGCGTCGAGCTTATGGAAGTCCAGGAGGCAGTAAGTCACCATCAAGGAATACCGGACCATTGAACGGGACAAGTATAAAAGCAAGACTCGAGTCCTCGCCACAACGTACGTAAGATATAGACACGAGTTAGCAGGTAAGAAGATGCCGACTGACTCCTATTTATTGATACCTTCGAGCCTGGGTTTCTTCCACTTGGACGTTGTGTTTGCTTCACTCTTGGCTTTAACCGCTTTGCTCTGCTGTTTACTCTGACGTTTCTTCATCTTTGTCGTATCCCGACGCTTCCGTTTGTAGTCCAAAGTGAGTTTCTTCCGACGTTCCGGCCAATCCTGTACGTCTTCACCCCCTACAAAAGTTTTCCCAAACGTTAAGAAATCCTCCAGTGTTTTCTTCGCGCGCTTCTTCATCAATTCCACTTTCTCATGACTTTCTTCCTCATCAGCTTCACTGTCTGTAGCCATCACGTCGTCTTCAACAGCATGAGAGAATGTCCACTCAGGAACCGAAAACTCGTGATCTTCAAGCAGTTCTTCACCTAAAGCAGCTAACGGTTTGTCTTCTCCAACTGGGAAGGAAAATAACGCGCTCATCTTAAACGGAGCATCGTTACCAGTTTCAACACTAGTTGACCCAAAGACGCCATCAAGAGCAGCTTCGCCTTCTTCGCCATCTTCCGAGTTCTTACGTACACGAGAGAAAAGGTTACTCAAGTCGCCTGTAGTAGCAAAGAAGCGATCACCACCCGTCGGCATCTCCTTCTCTTCACGCTTAGACGTAGCAACTGGAGTCTCTTCGTCCGTCTGAGCTCCAGAAACTGCAATCGTCATGGGGATCTCAAACTCACGACAAGCGTGAGCATCACGCGGATCATAGCGTTTAAGTTCCCCCATCCACGCAGCTTCTTTAAGCGGATCCTTCGGTGCGCGTTGGTCCTGCATCCGTCGCTGCAACTGCGTCACATCCACCTCAGGGAAGAGTTTCGACACTACACGAAGCGCAGCTTCCTGCTCTTCACGCATCTCCCGCGCGTGACGAGCAGCTTCCTCCGGATTCTCCTCATCTAGGAAATTCTGTAGCTCTGCAATCGCTTCTTCATCCCTTTCCTTCTCCATTTCCTCTTCCACTTCGTTACCACCAAACTCATTGGCCTCCTGCTCTAAGAAACGCGCGTCTAAACGGAACCGCGAATCACCGCCAAAGCGTTTTTGCATCTCAAACAACTTCTTTCCTTTCTCCCCAAGAAACTCCGGACGAAGTGCAAAAGCAGCTTGAGCTTCGGCATCTGCTGCAGCATCTTCGTCACCCGTAAAGTCAAAAGTTCTACGGACTGTTCGAGCGTCTTCATCTGCTTCGTCGTCACTCGACTCCATCCAATTAGACACCACAACGTCTTCTTCTTCTTCTTCTTCTTGTTCCTCTGTCTCCTGCTCATTACCACTATCATCGAACGTGATCTTCTTGTTCGCAGTCTTCTCACCAGGTACTGGAATCGCCACTTTCTCCTCTTTTTTACGCTGTTGTTTCGCTTCCAATGCTGCCAACCGTCGAGTATTCATTTCCTCTTTGCTAAGCACGTTCTTCTGCTTCTTTTCTTCCTCTTTAGTCTCCATTTGACGCACAAAAGCCTCTACATCGTCCTCTTCGACCACATTCCCGTCCGCTTGAGTCTCCATCTCCATCTGACGAACAAAAGCTTCGACATCATCTTCATCTAAAACTTCTTCTTCACTCTCCGTCTCCTCCGAGTCAGTTTCCTGCTTAACCTGTACTTCTTCCTTAACCTGTACTTCGTTAACCTGTACATCCGTCTTAATCTGTACGTTGTTAACCTGTACCTCCGTCTTATCCTGTCCTTCCACAAACGTTGTCTTCTTCTTGCCCTTGAACTTGATCGCCAGGTTGAGTGGCTCTAACGTCTCTACAGGTGTATTTAGCTGCTGCATCTGCTGTCTCCTGCTCTCCACATGCTGCTCCACCTTCTGCAGCGCTTCGGTCCACTCCTGCGCCAGCTTATCCTGGAAATGAGGCCGTGCCACCTGCACCTTAAGCAAACCACCACGCCACTTGGTCCGATTAAACGTCTTCTGCAACTTCTCGCTCTGCGTTTCGGCGTCTGTGCCCTGCAGCGTCAGGTATGCGAACCCGCGGGTGGCTCCGGCAGGCGGTGGGATGTCACCCACGGGCTTGAGCTTGGGCATCTCCACGTCCTGCAGCGTACAGTCCGATGCGTTGCTTACGAAGCGGCCGAACCGCTCGCGCAGCTCCTGCGTCTTGGCGTCCGCTGGCAGGCCGCCCACGTACACGCGCACAGACAGCATAATTTGATGTGGTTGGTTGTGGGACGAAAAACTCAAGAACGGGCCGCTCGCTAAATTTGCCATAAAGTAAGATAGTTTATGGCATTGACCATAAAATAAGGATGGCTAATTTAGGGGTTGGGCATAGACTTTCAGCCAATGTGGGAAGCTACCGGTAATGCCAAAACGTAAATAAACAGAATATTTTGGTTTTACCTTTTTGTTTTTGTGATACTTTCGGCAACCTTATTCGTAATTCCCAGAAAGGTATCTATATGTTGGGCATAGACTTTCAGCCAATGTGGGAAGCTACCGGTAATGCCAAAACGTAAATAAACAAAATATTTTGGTTTTACCTTTTTGTTTTTTGTGATACTTTCGGCAACCTTATTCGTAATTCCCAGAAAGGTATCTATTAATAATTAAGCATTAAGCTCGAATATCAAGTAATTAAATTAACCGTATACCCCTTATAGGTCCGCTGCGGACCTCTAAAAAAAGTCTGGTAGTGAAAGGGTTAAACAACCATTTATGTTGGAGGTGTATTTCTCGAATATCAAGTAATTAAATTTAACCGCATACCCTTATAGGTCCGCTACGGACCTCTAAAAAAAGTCTGGTAGTGAAAGGGTTAAACAACCATTTATGTTGGAGGTGTATTTTGATAACGTCCTCGTAATAATGTGATTTGTACTCCACACTATCTGTTTGGAGTGTTGGGCCAACACTGTTGGTTTGTACAGCGAGTGAGAGAAATAACGCTGGATTTTAGTATGCGCTCAATGCGGCGGGACAAAAAAAACATTATTGAATTCGCAATAACTTTTTTCGCCTTGGCGGTCCAGTTACATGTTCATCTGTCTGTCTCTTTATTTTATAGGAAGTACCATTTTATTTGATTTTAAAATGAAGAACAAATAGATAAAACTAGGACTCCGAGAGACAATAAGCTTACAATAAAATATATGTTATGTGCATTTACCGCCAATATATTATATTGCAAAAGTCACAATCTCATGGTACAATCATTTTGTTGCACTTGGAGCAATCATTTCGTGTCACACTTTGATTGGTTCTCTGCTGATTGGTCCTGAATCAATCGGCAGCGTATCTGCTCTCTTGTACAGTCAATCCCCAAAGAGTTCAGCCAAGCCCTGTCGATCACCATGGCCCACCCGGAGCACGACCACACGCACGACCACGCGCACGAACACGAGCACGAGCACCACCACGAGGACGTGGACTCGGATGACGAGATCCCGGCCCTTGAGGAGGCTCCGGATGCTGCGGACGCCGAGAAGGGCAAGCACAACCGCTCGGAGAAGAAGTCGCGCAAGGCCATGCAGAAGCTCGGCATGAAACCCGTGGGCGGCATCATCCGTGTGACCATCAAGAAGAACAAGAACGTACTATTTGTCATCTCCAAGCCGGACGTGTTCAAGAGCACGGTTAGCGAGACCTACGTCATCTTCGGCGAGGCCAAGATCGAGGACCTGAACGCGCAGGCGCAGTCTATGGCTGCCCAGCAGTTCAAGGCCCCGGCCGCTGAGACGGCCGCTGTTGACGCCGCCCCTGCTGTGGAGGTTGTCGAGGAGGACGACGAGGATGTTGACGACGCTGGCATCGACGCTAAGGACATCCAGCTGGTCATGAGCCAGGCTGGTGTTAGCAAGAGCAAGGCCGTGGCTGCTCTGCGCTCCAACGACAACGACATTGTGAACGCTATCATGGAGCTCACCATGTAAGGAGTATAGTATTCTAGTCAACGAGATATTGGATAAACATGTCTTTTTGGGTTTTCTGTCACTCTTTTTATAGTATTCTAGTCAACGAGATATTGGATAAACATGTCTTTTTGGGTTTTCTGTCACTCTTTTTGTGTTTTGTGTATTTGATTTTGAGTTTGATTTTTTATGTTTGATTTTTGTGTACCGGTATTTTCTTTTCGTGTTTTTGTATATTTTCTTTTCGTGGTCAAGTCACTTCAACCTGTTTTGGTCAAGTTACTGCAGATTAGAAACCAGTTAATTAATTAATGGCACGAGTGAAGTTTACGTTTAAGTGTCTGCGGATGGATCTGGATGAGGGAAGGGAAGAAAGTGGAGGAGCAACTAGGAAAGAAAGTTTTAACTTTGAGACTGATGAACAAGACAAAGGAGAAGAGGAAGAAACATCGGTGGTCGATGGAAATTCGTTTCTAAATGGTGAAGAAATGCCGATGCAATCACTTGGTAAGCGTCAACGGAGCGTCTGGGAGTTGGAAGACTTATGAAGAAATGCCGATGCAATCACTTGGTAAGCGTCAACGGAGCGTCTGGGAGTTGGAAGACTTGTCAACGCCTCATTTCGACCAGTTTCTTAAGACTCAAGCAGAAAAACAGTGCGAGAAAGAGAGCTTTCAATCTCAAGCTCCTCTTCCAATATCAAGACTTGCTGCAGTCAAGACGCCAATGGACTGTACCAGTTCTTCTCTATCGCATTTAAACTCAGTTTTTGATATTGACACTGCCACAAATAAAAGAGGAATTGCAATGAGCCCGACGGTCTCCGTTAGCTCTTGCAGTTTCGATACCGAGAAGCCGAAGGTTATTGTGATGCGTGGAGACCCGACAGACTGGAGCACGGAAGCTATAGTGAGTGGTACGAACAGTTTGTTGCATCACAATTGCGGCTTGGCAGCGATGATTGTCCGTAAAGGAGGACTAGGGATACAACGCCAGAGTACAGAGTGGGTGTATTATCATGGGGAAGTGCGTGTTGGTTCAGCCATGTGGACGACGGGAGGCAAACTAGCAACTAAGTACGTGATCCACACAGTTGGACCTGATGTAAGCAACCATCGGTGGCCAACCCCACGACATCAGTTAGATCTACGCCGAGCTGTTCGGAGTGCACTCAAAGTGGCAAGTGATATTGGTGTCAAGTCGGTGACTATCCCAGCGATATCAACCGGAGTCTCTTGCTATCCAAAGTACCTTGCGGCTCGAGAAATTGTGGCTGAATGCTTGCAGTTTTGCAGTGAGACTCGGTCGACCGCGCTGCGTTTGATTGTGTTGATGAATGAAGACCAAGTGACGGCTTCAATCTTCGCTCAGGCACTGAAAGAAGCGAGACAACAGTGTCAACTACAGAGAAGCTGGGCGGATAGTGTACATGGAAATCTACCAACATTTCGAGCTTTGCTTGATACGAGCAGTGATCGGTTTGAGGCTGCTACTGCTCAATCGATGAGGAAATGGAGTGTGGACTAGCGGCATTGAGATAAAGACGCTGTTGGTAGGTTTCTCATCGTAGTTCTTGATGCGTGAGAGTAGGAAGCAAAACACTTGAAGTTATTTTGGCTGTCAGTCTGTACTTGTACTTGAACTGTGATGTGTCTGGTTGGGTAGTCACTTGTCAGCCCTTGCCAAGAGCCGAAAACGACGCATTTAGTCCTCTCGGGCCGGTGTATCTTCCACACAGCGCGGACTTGCACCGTGGACGTCCGTCTCCACTTCTGTCGAGTATATCGTCGGTCACTTGCCTACTCGAACTCCTGAATACGAAGCTGTATCACCTGTGGACCAAGACGGCAGTGATGATCATGAATGCCGTCGACCGCTGAATTTGCTATGGAAAGTCCATACGTTCGAAAGTCCGACGGCTTCTGAGCGTAAAGCGTTGACGCTCGACGCCCGCGTGAGTGATTGAATGGTACATGACGTACAAATCGTGTAAGTTGAAGTAACCGGTGTTGCTCAGCTACTGTACACATCACGCTGACAATTTCGGCGATCAGTCGACACTTCGGTACCATTAAAAGAAGACGTGGAGTTGCGCGTGAGTTTTCGACGTGAATCATTTTGCGGATGACAGACTCATGATGTCAGTCGACGTGTTTCCCCTACCGGTACGCTGTACTGTACCACCAAAAACGCCAAAATCGCCCGTCACATGCGACCGACTTGCTGACCACTTCATTCAGAGCTGTCCGACCAATATCAACCTCAACTTGTTTGGTGGTGCCTCTAGGTACACTACAGTCAGAGCTCAGCATTTCAGACTCCTAGGACAAGGCGAAGTCTTCGAAAAACAAGTCTGAGTTGGTGCGACAGCGGAGACCGAGAACAGAGCAAGGCGACGTTGCTCATATCGGCGAGTTAAAGCCTCGACGCGCTAGGATCACGTGGCTCTTAATGATTTTGTCCGTCCATTGCACTATCCATTTGATTCGCTGTCGACGCCGAACGAAGGCGTGTGGACTTTGTCATCTACTACCGGTAGTATTTAATACCTGGCAGTACAATTCGACGTCGACGTGGTCGGTTGCTCTCATTTGATTCGCTGTCGACGCCGAACGAAGGCGTGTGGACTTTGTCATCTACTACCGGTAGTACCTGGCAGTACAATTCGACGTCGACGTGGTCGGTTGCTTTGCTGTCTTGGAAACCACTATTGATACACTATGGAGTTTGACTCGGCAATGTCGTGTTGTTGACTCAATCGGCTGCATGAGTCAAGACTCCTAGCGGATACACCACACCATCCATTTGTCCGCATCCCCTCGCCCTCCACCCGTCGACGAAGAAATGCTCGTCTTCCTGTACTTCTTCAACAGCAAAGCGAAAAGTCTCTTGTTTTAAAATTTCCTTGTTAAAAACAGAGGAGACACGTTCTGAGCTTGGAACCTGTTGCCGTGTCGTCAAGCAAGCGCGGTTTGGTACTGTACTTGATAGATCGCGGCTAGGCTTGCTTCGTCGTCAACACTTGCTGGTTATCGCAGCAGGTGGTTAAAGATGAGTCAGGTATAATAAATGGCCGAACAATGCGATCTATTATACCGTATTAGAAACACACATGTATGAACTTGAAACTGCAATGTCGGTACCTGTAAGGCTTACGCTCGCAGCAACGACGTGTTCATGCCAAGATGGAATCTATTTGAGAGATAATAGCGAGAGCACGAGACCGGCGGATCCCAAGCGGCCAAAACGAGCCACAACCACAGAAACTACAAAGCCCTTTGATAGGAGATTTTTCATAGATTTTCCAAGTCTGGGGATCAAGTCAAGAACTTATGCAGTATCTTTCCGTCGTCGTGGCAACGAAAAGTCTGTACTGCGTGCTGGAGACATCAAACTGAGAGCAAGCTTCATTAACGCTGGCAGGCGAAGTCCATCAGCCGGTCGACGATGCTTTAATCGCCTCGTCCGACCCGAAAAGCTGGTTGACGAGCAAGTTGGAGGACGAGAGTTCGTCACCGGCTCAACACAACTGGCCATCACATTGAGTCGGTCAACGTGTGAGTGCCTCGCTCAAGCTGTTTCTCTAGCAAATCTGGCTTTCGTTTTACGCACCACGTGGTGAAGCTTGAGAGGCACTCATCTCCGTTGGGACGAACACTCCTTTCGGTGATTTCCGTGATATAATCTGAGCCACTCGACAGCAGTCGTCCGAGTCTCAGTTCAATTCCCCCTCTATGTGGAAAAATCACTTTAGAATTGACCTTCGAGCAGCAAAGCGTTCGATCTCCTCAACCAACAACGTTCTTCTCCTCCATGGAGTTAATGTCCGACACGTCATATCCGACACTTGCCTTCCCCTTCCAAGCTCTTCCGTTCCAGACGTTCGTCCGCGGCCCAGCGTTATCTAATCCTACGTTTCGATTGCCAAGTATTGTCATGATGAACCCGGACGGTGTTGCAGCTGAAAACGCGAGCTCCTTCGGCAATTACAAGGCCGCTCTTTCCTTCATCTTGTCGTCGGATTCCGAGTCCGACGACGAGTCAAAGAACCGGAAGCGCGACTCCCTCAGCGAACCGACCGTCGCTAAGCGAAGACGCAGCGTCACGTCCACTTCGGGCTCTCCTACAGCTTCAAAGCCGACGAAGAAAGGCAGTAAGTTTTGCACGGTGGACGGGTGTTCCAGTCGTGCAAAACACGCCAAGCGTTGCTGGAAACACGGCGGCTGGGTGCGATGTAAGGTGACAGACTGCGCTAATCGCGCACAAGCGTTGCTGGAAACACGGCGGCTGGGTGCGATGTAAGGTGACAGACTGCGCTAATCGCGCCAAGTCTAAGGGCGTGTGCTGGTCGCACGGTGGAGGCACCGCTTGCTCCTTCGAGAGTTGCGATACGATCGCCGTATCCAACGGCTTCTGCTGGGCTCACGGCGGCGGCAAACGCTGTCAAGTCGCTAATTGCGTTAAACCAGCGTACGAACGCACACAGAACTTCTGCCAGACGCATTATGAACAGTTTGGTGCCAGATCCGACAGCTACATATAGTGAGGCTATGAGGGAGAATTAGTAAATAAAAACTAAACCAAATAGAAGGCCATTTCAAACTCATGAGCATTAAATGGTATATCTGTACAACCAGCAAAATATGTTCTTTATTCACTCACACTTTAGTGTACGTAGAGCCTATTAATAGTTCATTTCCGAATTACTATCGCATTACAGTCTTGGTCGACATGGTATTATAATGCTAAATCGTAGCAGAACCTTTTCAAGATCGAAGCGTTGGTACTTCGCGGACGTCACGACACTCGATCATTATCCTGAAGCGGCTGTAGCATTAGCACTCCCGCAAAAACACCGAAGACGTAGTGGCAGCCACGCAGAACCATTGACTAATGCAGCACCACTGTACGACGAAAGTCTTAGGAATCACATGCAGAGTAGAACCGGCTCACCGCAGGGTTGCACGACGAGAGCAGATCTTATGCGGCAAAGCTTCTTCTGAGGCGCAACCGCCGAGATATGTAGCACAACAAACGAGAGGACTGGCAGGGAGTGCAACAACAGATCTTATGCGGCAAAGCTTCTTCTGAAGCGCAACCGCCGAGATATGTAGCACAACAAACGAGAGGACTGGCAGGGAGTGCAACAACCACCGCGAGCTGACAACCATCTGTGCCATTTGCGTTTACGATTGAGCAACGTGGAGCTGCAGCAATTGCGCTTTGGTAAAGTATCGCACAATGAACCAACGTAGACACTGTGGAAAGCAGCACTTCTACATGAACTTCACATCGGCATTTGCATCTTATCGAGAGATACATGTATAGAAATGCTCTCTACGACCGCAAAACGGGGGAATAACTTGCAGCGGTTGCTGGTTGCCACTGTCGGTCTCCATACAGAGTGATGTGAGTCAGCGAAATTCGTGCCACAAAGCTCAGCTCATCACCACCGAAAGACAACCCTTCTTCCGTCTCTCGCTTGTAAATCTTGCGACTTACAATCTCCTGCTGGTCTGGCAGAATGGTTCATAGTAGTGATAATTGAAGTTGTCAACTTGAGGAATTGGGGTGGGATTGACAAACGATTTGACTTCCGCTAAGCAAGCACAACGCGTTCAAGTGGAACGGCAATGTGGAAGGTCCGACACATGCACTCGCAGTCATCGCATGGCGCTTCGATCCTGAGAGTCAAGCTTTGCGGCAAGACACGCAAACCCAACAGCTGTAGTCTTCATGGAGGTAAAGAAGGACTTTGTACGACCAGGCGATCACAGATTGACTCAACACTTCATCATCTCTCGCCTATATTTAAGGTGCTGCGTTCGGGTGGTACAGCTAACTTAAGGATTCGACCAGAAAACGAAACAACGTTGCGAGTCGAGTCCGTGTCATGTTGAAGCAGCAGAGCACGAATCGACTGCTGCCGGATGCTTTGCTTCAGTGTTTGTGCGATGCAATTGTAACCCCAAAAACTGCGTCTCTACAATACGGTTTTTGCTATGATAGCGGCCGGTATTTGCGTTACAGTGTGCGAAATTGAAGGAGCTGTTGAATACAAGTAGGGATTATAAATTAGGAATATCTGGCGTCAGTCAACGGCTTCGATTCCCACATACCAAGGCTTTCAGACGCTTGTGAACGTTACATGCCATCATCACCGGTTTCCTTGAGATAATGACGGCAAAGTCTCAAGTTGTAGCCCAGAAGATGCAGATAAAAAGATACTATTCGAGTTGTCGCGGTTTAGAATAGGCAAAATCATATTAATATATTAAAATACTTAATTATCTGTAACTTATTTTTAAAGAACCTATAATTAACTACAGCTCGAATAATAATGGCACGCTGACGGCAAAGCTTCCTACCCGTTACCAGCAGGATCTGAGCAAGCTGTTGGCTTGGCCTCACTTTTAAAAGAACCTATAATTATAATTAACTACAGCTCGAATAATAATGGCTCGCTGACGGCAAAGCTTCCTACCCGTTACCAGCAGGATCTGAGCAAGCTGTTGGCTTGGCCTCAGCACCGCTGACAACCCGTCGACTGTCTCTCCACCCCGAGATGAACGTCAGTGTCTATTAATACAAGCTGTTTTCTTGGCACGTCGTGGTTTGCCTGGCCGTTTACGGGCAACCTGTACCCTTTCTACAGTACAGTACTAGGACTTTCGGTGCATTCCGCGACATAATCCGAACCTTTACGTTGGTCCATTCACGCCCATCCGTCACTTGTCAAGTCTCCATTCGTGGTCACTTTCCAATTTGAGGTCCCGGAGTCCATACCACTCGCCCTACGTCTATCTGCAAGAGAGAACTCGCGCCTGTCCTTAGGTATCACTATATCAAAGCAACCCCTCTCTTGTCGCGATGGATGTGCGCGACAAGCTAGCGCTAGAGCAACCGGAGAGAACTTTGAACGATCTACGTAGTGTCATCACTCCTAACGCCGTTCCAGTCAGTGGTCCATTCCGGAATTTCGCTACGGGGCTCACAGTATCACCAGCCTCGCGTGTAGCAACCAATCCGGCCATGCAGCAACAACAGGTCTCCGAGTACTCTACCTCTATGATCACCAACACCCACGACGACACCAAAGACAAGGCCGCACTCTCCTTCATCCTGTCGTCGTCCGATTCGGACTCAGAGACGGACGAATCCAAGAATATCAGCTCCAATACTGATACTGCAATGGTTAAACGCAAGCGCACAGTGGCGTCTTCATCTTCGGAGACGGCACCCACACGAAAGAACAGCAAGTTTTGCACCGTCGACGGGTGTTCCAGTCGTGCAAAACACGCTAAGCGCTGTTGGAAACACGGCGGCTGGGTGCGATGCAAAGTGACGGACTGTATTAACCGTGCGAAATCCAAGGGCGTGTGTTGGTCGCACGGTGGGGGTACAGTGTGCTCGTTTGAAAGCTGCGAGACCATCGCCGTGTCGAATGGTTTCTGCTGGGCTCATGGCGGCGGTAAACGATGCCAAGTGGCCAACTGCTCCAAGCCGGCGTACGAGCGCACGCAAAATTACTGCCAGACTCATTTTCAAGACTTAAGTAAGGGAGCAAGCAACCGGTAGGTTTGTTTGCAAGTGTAATCGTTTAAAAATTCAAGACTTAAGTAAGGGAGCAAGCAACCGGTAGGTTTGTTTGCAAGTGTAATCGTTTAAAAATTATAAACTAGGATTGACGTTTTCAAGCATTTGTCAGTTTTCATTACATGTAACAGGCCATTAACCGTTTTATTATTAATTAACGCCAAGATTATATTAGAAACAAAGCAATATTTTGCACCACCAAAATAATAGAGAGAAACAAATTGTCTATTTACATAATTATACTAGAGCTAAGGCACGGGTACTGACTAACCCGTCTTTCCACAACTTTTGGGGTAAAACAACGTAGTTCATTAATGGGCATATGTGCATGACCATCCGCTCATCCAAAAAGGGACGAGGAGAGGCGGGTCTTAAAACTATCCTGGCTACCACTAGTGGAGAGTTGAATCACCCTTGGAGCCGGAGACCATGTTGGCAGCGAGGGAAGTGACCGATTCGGAGCAGAGATTGGTGTAGGTCTTGAAGGTGTCCGAAACCCATCGGCCATGAAATTGAATCGTCATGGCATCCAACTATGCGTCGCACCCCCGGCACGGAAGGAGTGCGGGCTATAGATTCGCGGGTCATCGCCATTCTGCACCGCGGCCTTCTTGATTGCACTCGATAGGTGTGCCGTTGAGATGCACGCCGGCTGGCCG
>JAIKVB010000718.1:0-20429 GCA_024679045.1 Phytophthora brassicae
TCTGTATGTCAAATAGACTGTTGTCTGTAAGGCACGACACACAAGAAGAAGACGTTCAGTTAGTATAGTATACCACCTATACCAATGACCACGGAATAGACTTACAACATATGCTGGGCTGGCTGTCTTTTAGTCACGTGTCCGCACAGTGTACACCGAATCGCTCAGCACATCCACTACTACGTACGAGCAAGCCAACTCCACTCGAGTATAAGATGTCTTCTCTCCCACATACGTATCCGTCCTCCTTCAGCCTCTTATCCGATCGGATTCTTGTGGCGAAAAACCCTGTAGCTATAGAGTTAGAGTTGTTAGAGATAAATGCACACAACTGCTTACCACGAACGTGTGCTGGACAGCTATTTGTAGCTCCCAGTAACTCGTCCTGTAGCATTAAGATCCGTGACAAACAAACGGCAGCGTCAGAGCACGTGTATCGCATTAAACAACAAGCATGAGCGCCCAAGGAGCTTACCTGCCCTTAACGATACGCCGGAGGGTGGAGCTGTACGCGAGGGTTCGTGGGGGCGCCGGCTGCGGTGTCGTCGAAAACGGTCGCCGGGGCGGTGGCTGTGCTATTGCTTGACTCTGGTGGTCGAGAACAGGGGTCCGATTTAGATAAAATTTGGTGTGGCAAAACATGGGATGGGGGTCCGACTTAATTTAACCTAACCGAGACAAGGTCGGATTTATCTTTTCCTACCACTACGATATCTGAGCTAAAACGAAGGGCAAAAGTAATGCAAGGCACAATACCTATACAGTCATATTTCGCAGTGGGCGTGTTTGACTTGAACAGACAAAATCGATGTTATGTAAATAGCAATTTTGGTCCAAGCGACTACGAACACTTCTACCTGAACCAGTAGTCTGAATATTGTGTGTTTCACCTCGTAACGAATGTATTTTCTCACCACTAATATTAAATCGAGGTTCACATCCTGCGGCGAGAATCGGACAGAAGCCAAAATGAATGGAGCCGATGAGGACGACATGTGGCTGGTACAGGCACTTGCAGTTCTGTTGCAATCAGGTCATAGAGTAGGAGCTGGACCCCTTCGCTTGGCACCGATACAACGTCTTCTCGGCAGCAGCAAACGGTTCTTTGATCGTATTTATGACAGTACCAACCCTTTCCTATTCAGGGATCACTTTCGAATGGATAAAAAGCTCTACGATAAATTGTTTGATACCTGTGAAGAATTTATTCCGAAAAAAATTAAGTACCGACGGGAAGTGATTGCAGTGACGCTTGATTGGCTTGGGCGAGCGGCAACATGCCGTGATCAAGAAACTAAGTTTGATATAGCTTTCTCGACTGTGCACCACTACCGAAGGGCTGGGTTGTACGCCATCCTTTGCGGTCTGGCTGACAAAATAGGCTTCTCGAGCTCTGTCCCAACAGAGTTTGCAGAAAAGTTCCCCCATTTTGACCAAGCTGTAGTGGCTATTGACGGTGTTCACGTACCTGTCATGGTTTCAATAGAAGACGCAGAGCGATTTAGAAATCGCAAAGGATGGATGTCTACAAATGTACTGATTGCGTCTGACTGGGAACTTAATGTTGCCTTCATTTATCCGGGGGCAGAAGGGGATGCTCATGATTCAATGGTGTTGACCCACAGCAACTTCTTGGATGAATTACCAGATCATATGTATGTTCTAGCTGATGCAGGCTACGCTCTCCACCCGAAGGTTCTCACACCATATAGAGGAGTCCGCTATCATCTCAAGGAGTTTGCAGAAGGGACGGGGAGACCACAGAGGGCGAAGGAGCTTTTCAACTTGAGGCATGCAAAGGCGAGAAACGTCGTCGAGCGCCTAATTGGATGCATGGAAAGGAGGTTTAGAATCCTTCGAGTCCCCACTGAATGTGAGTTCACTGTTGTGAAAGCAATTATTTTCGCCTGTGCATGTTTACACAACTTTATCAGACGACATAACGCTGACGATTTTGCCGAGGACTTGCGTGAAGTGGAAGATAGCGATGACGATGATGAACCTCCTTCCCGAGCTGATGCTTTCCCTTTCGACTTCAACACACCGTCCAACTGGCGGGACTGGATGACAAGCGCTATGTGGACTGAATACAACGGGTAAACTGTTGAAGACGATCTCATGAGGATGTCAATATTACTGAGTTGTAAAAAACTCGGTAATTGACTCCACAAAGTTCGTGACCACGTCCCATTTTCATCGCCTCGTCCCAGATTGTCCTCCGCCTTGTCCCAGATTGTCCACCGCCTCGTCCCAATTGTCCACTGCCTCGTCCCACATCGTCCACCGCCACGTCTCATAGTACGGGACGAGGCGTTCAAAATGGGACGCGGTCACGAATTTTGTGGAGTCGATTACCGAGTTTGACAGTGTATGAGACTCGGCTCATACAAGTCCTTATATAACTAACAGGGAATGAAAAAGTTCAAGCATCTCGCATTGTTCTCGTTGATGTTTAAACTGTTGCATCTCCTTCTTCAACCATCTCGCGAGCCATCATTTTAATCTTCATCGCAAAGTAGGCCTCAGCTGTCTTCATGAAGGCTGCTATGTTTGCTTTAGCATCGTCTGCAGCAGTAGAAGTAGTAGCAGCAGCAGCAGCCTCCTTCGCTTTTGCGACCATCCCGATAGCGCTTTACTCGCTCAGTGCGCTGCACCGCTGTTGGTGACGTGAAAAGACTCGGCGATACACGGTTGTGTCCACTTGATGCTGATACCAGCTCGACTGTCTCTGATATTGGTGTACCAGGTGTGGGGGGGCTGCTGGCGTCATCGGCGTTGCTACTGGCCGCTAACAGTACTTCCGCGTCGAATTGCTGAACAGAACTCGCATCGTCTGCTGTTGCGCGTGAATCCCCTGCTAAAAGAGCACAAATATTATTGTGAATAATATTGTGTTCAAATCCTTCAGCTCTTAACCGCTTAAACAGTGCTGCGTTGCGAGGCTGCGCCTGAGCGAGTGTAGCCCACCCTTCTTCATCGAGAGTTGGAGCGTTCATTTCGCTGCACCATCCAGCACCGCTTAGGTTGCACAACCGTTTGTACGCATTGTACTCTGCCATCAGCCGGGAATATTTCGACCGACACTGGTCTAGCATAAACAGTTAATTCAAATAAAACAAAGTGCCATAAATTATAAGGCCAAACGCACCCTTATCAGCATCGACGCCATCTTCAACTAGACGAGACACGATGAGTGTCCAAGCTTTCGATTTAATGCCTTTATCACTTCGTAGTGAGGCGTCGTTGCGTGCGCGGAAGTAGTGCTGTAGCAGTCACGTCTCCTCTTCACGCGTCCATGAACGCCCCGGTTTCTTTGCCGGTGGCTCCATTCAGTTCACTGCAAAATAAGCTGTGGTCAATCGTGCAAAGGCACTCAAACGACTGGTTCTGAAAAACACCTCTACCCTGAATTTCAAAACCAACCATTTCAGTGCAAAGCAGTTGCTTATTGTTTATGTGTTCGACTTGCATATTTATGTTGAAATACCCGGTTGGACGACCAACCAGCTCCTTATCGCCCGAAACAGCAATTTAAGCGTTAAGTCGAACACGCCCTTAGTTGTTTCATGTGTTGTGAGGTTCAGTAGTCAAAAACACAGCTGAGTACATGCTGCAATGGCCAGGTAGGTGGCCATGACGCGCAATATATGCTGCTTCGGCCTCAGTACAAGTTCTACGTGACTGTAGCAGGTCGCACTTGAATAACACAAACACAGTCGGGGAAAGCTGGCACTTCATAAATGTTATTGCCGATTGTATTGTGCTGGCTTTGTAGAAAAAGCAAAAGTGAGAAAGTAAATATGCATGCCAGCTAGCAGCTCTACATTGCAATCACTGGCGTCCCAGTTATTGCGTCCTACCCGACGTCCAGCAGATGCTCTCTACTACAACCCGTACCAACCTGAGCTGGTGAAGCGCACGCGTGATCTGCTTGCGTGTCTGCCAGCCATGTAGTAAGGTTGTGGCACGGGAGCTGCAACCGTATTGCTGTCTGGCCACAGCATTCTGGATAAACGCTATCACATGCTGGCCCAGCTGCACTTCGACGTACCCGACCGTATGTTGCGGTCATGGTTTGGTCTTTCAAACCTCTACCCACTACAGTCTCCTTTCAAGCCCCATCTGACCACTCGGTGAAATCAAACTTGTATATTATGTATTAACCCCTTAGTTCTCATATGTTGGACCGTAGAACATAAGAGGTGTATACCCTAATTTACTTTTTTCGCAGCGTCTCTTGTATGTTGGACCGTAGAACATAAGGGAATGCTATACTTAAAATGTGTATGTGATAACTGTCCGTTTTACAGTATAGTAATTTAAATCAAAAATTTGGGTGGAAAACATCAAAATCCACAGGTTTAGGTTTCAGCGGAGATGCAGTTCAGATCGGTCGTTACAAAAACTATACTCATCACCCACTACGAACTGGTGGCTCCCAACGGACTTCATTCTCCAAAAGACGAAACCGGAAGCAAATGGTCGGCAGCACAGGCAAGCAGCCGAAGCGGAAGCTCACAGAGCATGAACAGCAGCTGTGTCAGCTAGCACAGCTTAGCCATAGACACGCGCGTCGGGTTCGGCGCGAAGTGGGCGATATTGTCGACGAAGTCCAGCCAAATGCCAAGAAAAGCCGAAAGGAAGGCGCCAAACGGACCACAGTGGCCATGACGATTCGGCCTTCACTGAGGGATACTCCAACAGCGGATGCCAAGGAACCAGACACAGTTGAAGTATCTGAAGCGAAGGAGACGTCAACGGGTGAGGCTACGACCATCGTTGCGGCATCGGAAGCGGCAGACCCAAAGGAGAGTCAAGCGATTAACCGACGAGGAAGAGGAGGGGGTACAGAAGGAGATAGAGGACGATGAGACGGCTCCTGGCCAGCACGCACAAGTGGAAGTGTCATCCTCGCGGACATGGTGACGAGTATGTTGGATAACGTCGTAACTCCTGCGCAACCATCCAGCAACCAGCGGGAAGACTCAAGGGATTGCGCCCCAAGCGAGCAAGAACAAAGTCGACCGGGTACACGGAAGCGTCGCCGTGGCGTGCTCCAAGAAGACAGCGACACCACGGACGCCGCGGAAGCTCATACACCGAGCCAGTCTGTCGAGAACCGCCCACTGGTGTGTGTTATTGACGGGGACGCCAACTTGATGGACGCTGGTGCTGATGATTGTACTGGTCTGACCTCCGACGAGGACTCCTCGTTACAGGACGAGCCTGAGGACGAGGAGGACTGTGACGACGATGAAGATTGGGAGAAGGACTGGGACATTGGTGCTCTCACCGACGAAGATTCGAATGAGGAAGACACCGAGATGCCTGCGTCTCTTTGCTTATCTATGGCGCAGAATAAGAAAGCTCTGTCGATGATGCGAACGAACGGGTGGGAATATAGTAAGTTATGTTTATTTTTTTAACATACTCATTTACTAATGTGAACGATGTATAACATAAGATCCAACATGTACTAACTGGTAACGTGTGTGCTATTTACAGATCCTGCACATTTCGGTCCTGATCCTACGTATGCAGACCTGTATGATGGCCCGTTTGGTCCGAGCGACAGCGTCATGTCGGTGGCCGATGATCCGTTAGCTCTGTTGTTCTACTTTATGCACCCAAAGTTGTGGAGACAGATTGCAGAGGAAAGCAACAGGTACCATACACAGTCCATTCCCAAGCGCGCAGCAGCCATCCGGTCCCAGCAGCGACGTAATGGTGTGGAAGCTGAAGAGTTGGGAGATATTCGCAGCCGTCTGTCTGGAGTTACGGATATCGAGCCTTACGAGGTACTTACAGTTGTGGGACTATTGGCTGCGCGCATTCTGACGCCAATTCGCAAGGGAATCGCGGCGCACTGGTCAGCCAAGCAAAGCGGCGCCCTACCAACAAATCGGTTCAAGTATTTCATGCCGAAGAATCTTTTTTTTCACGTGATGGGCTACCTCCACTTCTCCAACAACAAGTCTCCTCAAGTACACACGGATCGCGCCTGGAAGATCCGGCCTGTAGTTGACGTGCTTCAGCGCACCTTTGCCCGTGGCTACCGTGTACCCCCAGTGATCAGCTTCGATGAAGCTACCCTGCCTTCGAGATCTCGGTACAACCCGACTCGCCAGTTCAACAAGGATAAACCGCACAAATGGGGAACCAAGGTCTTTGTTGCAGCGTGCGCGAAGACAGCTTACTGCATGAGGTTGGTGTCGAGGATACTGTGGAAAATTGCGGCACGGCCGCATCCTTTTGTTTGGTTCAAGTGCTTATGTTGGAGTGGAGTCAACATAAGCCCTTTGACTGAAACTGAAATCAACATAATGCTAACATAATTTATGTTTGGTGTTTGTGTCGCTGTGCAGGATTGAGATTTACTGCGGTGCCAAGACTCACCTGCGGACACCTGTGCCGCCGGATAACAATTGCGGAGAAGCTGCAGTGCTTCGGAATATGAACGCGCTTTGTCCGCCTTCCACAACGTCGCCGTGGCGTTTAGTCGTCACCAATCGCTTCTATACGTCCGTCAAGTTGGCTCTGGAACTGCTGCACCGCCGTATGTACCTAACAGGAACCATCCAGACGGACCGATCGGGATATGCAAAAGGAGTCATAACTAAAAAGGAGATTAAGACTGTGAGGAAGCAGAAGATAGTGCTTCCCCCACAAGGGACACTCAAGATGGCTCAGAACAAGAAATTTCCTGAAATTACAGCAGCAATGTGGATGGATCGCAATCCGGTTCATCTACTCACCACGGGTCTGTCAGTAAGTAAACCATTTAGATTGTGGAGAAGGATTATTTTTAACCTTTATTGTGGTTTTTGAAACAGTGCGTCGCGTTCATGGCGAAATGATAAGCGTCCCCGCACCGGAGTTGGTTCGAGATTACCACCGATGGATGGGAGGTGTGGACGTGCACGACCAACTCCGGATGCAGCGGTACAGCATTCAGCTGTGTTACAAGACTAGGAAGTATTACAAGGCACTATTTCTGGGATTGCTGGACATGGCCCTGGTGAACGCATTTATCGTGTTTCGTCACAGTCGAAAAGTGCAGAATAAGCGGCCGGCCAAGCATTACGCGTTTTTGAGACGCTGATGGAGCAACTACTCGCTATCAATTCTCCGGAGGCATTTGAAGCTATTGAGGTAAGTTATGTAGAAAGATTCAACGTGTGCCAAAATATTGTTCGGACTTATTATCTATATAACGCCTAACGTATATGTTTGTGTGCTTGTTGAACGATCAGAGAGCAACCCGGGCTCAGGATAGGACGGCGGCTTCTCCAGTTTTCAGAGAATCCAGTGGAATCCTGGGGACGGCACCTACAGGAGTCGAGTGTGGTCACCGACTCGAGGAGAACCCAGACACAGTCGACAGCGATCAAGGTCTAAAACGGCGTCATCGCTCTTGTAAAGCGTGTGCTATCTACAAGTCGAAGCCCAGAAAGTACACGAAGTACTTCTGTCCTGAGTGCTCCGTCGGCAACAAACGGCAAGTGTATTTAGATAGTTGTTTTCAACTGCTGTACAATACTAACAACTATTCTAGCAAGTATATTTGCAATGTAGTGCTGACGGGCGCGGAAAAACGTGTTACCATATCTGGCACGATGACTGGAGTAACGGGAACGACGTCCCCCGTACTCTGCTGATGGAGCACAAGCCCCGTAATCGCCCTCCGCCAACGCACCCGGGGAAGAAGAGACGACGCCGAGCGGCTTCGCACAACAGCGCAGGAAGCGACGATGAAAATATTGATGAGGAACAAGAAGAAGAGTCGTAGGAAGTGCAGCTTTTTATGCGTGGATTGTAGCTATCAGCTATCAAAACAGCAATCAATTTTTGTTAGTCTTTCTGATGTAGCGCATTCTCTTGCAGCGAGGACCATGATCGTCCAGTTTTTCTCCTTTGCTAGTGGTCAAAATGAAAAAGCCGGAGAGCTGGAAATTTGCAATACCTAAAAAAAACGGGCACCCCAATAAACAGTACACTCCTTATGTTGGTATATCATCATAAGTAAAATGAATGTCGCCACACTGATCAGCAAAGCCATGTTATGTTTGAGGTGCTTGAGTTTTACTCACCGAGTGTCAGACTATGCTACACCAAACCTTCCTGTTGATAATCGAACTTAACGTAGACATATACAAATTCCTATACTATCTTATGTTCTACCTCCAACATAAGGATCGAAATATACCCCCACTTTTTTGCCGGAAACTAAGGGGTTAGCGATAACTCACCGCTCGGTGATGTCTCGTTTCTCGCACATTGTAGATATCGTCCCCCCACTCCAGAATAGTGATACGATGGTTACAAAAGGACAAATTGCACCATAACCAGTACATATCGGTTATCCAAAAGGTCAGTATACCAAAAATATACCGGTATTATGTTGCCTCAGTGCTTCTTGGTCTTCTCTAATCCCTTCAGATGGCCTTCTAGCCTAACATAAGCTTCCACAAACGTACTCCTGTCTTTGTGTAGTTCAACTAAAGGCGCCCACGAGTCCTCTATCGGCTCCAAGCTGTGATGCCTCATTTTGAATACGTCGTATGCTTGTGCTGTAGTGACCGCATAGGGACCGACCCATGTGATGAGCAACTTATTCTGCCTTTTCTCGTCCACTCTGGACCGCAGTACGTAGTCGCCAATGTTGAAGTTCGCCACGTTATCACCCCTTTCCCTTTTTTGTTGAGAAAGGTCTGCTTAAGACGCACATATTCCACTGCCCTGTGCATTTCTCGGATGCTGTGCGTAGTTCAACCAAGCTTGCCTCGATTTCAACGGAAGACAGAGCTGGCTGTACAGCGCATATCGCCTCTGGGCCATGTACACGGCTCGCAGTGGGGATGGTGGCTCTAGCCCAGTGAACAGCTCGGCAGGTATCTTCCCTGCCAGTGACGGCACGGCAGTGTGGTTAAGATTGGCTTGTACAACTGGTATAAGCCTCGGCCAGTCTCGGTAGTTATCTTGTAGTCTAATATCAGGACCCTTAGAACTTGCAGGATGTCTCGGTTGACTCCACAGAACCACTTATCCACGGGGTATAGACAGGCGAGAATATCTGCTTGCACTTCAACATAGTGCATAGCTGATTGATTACTTCGTTCTTGAAATGAGAGCCTTGTCACTAATCCAATATTTTGAATTTCCAAACCTACTGTGCCAGTCCATAATAGCATCAGCTGCAACTGCACTCGTAGGAGTTTCGCATTTAACCCACTCACAGTAATGGCTTGCATCATCTTTGAGCACCAAAAGATATTGCACGTCTCCATAAGATTCACCCAAGTATAGAAAATCCCAGGAGACAGCTTGGTTGCGCTCGCTGCAATGTCGCAATTCGAAGTGGGTCATGACGGACACCTTGTCTGTCAATAATTTTACCGCATTTCTTAACGGCGGTTTGGAACAGAGTTGACTTGGCGCGCTCAACTTGAGTCCAAAATCATTCATTAATGAGAACAGATCGCTGAGCTGTCCAAATAAGTATTGGCATCCTTTGCATAGAGCAAAAGGTCATCAATCCAGATCAAAATATGTTTGTAGAGTAGACTGGCAAAACACTTATCTATTGTCGCTTGAAAATACAGCGCTGCATCACTGCATCCCTCGGAACACGGGTCGGCATGAAAACTTTTGCGTCCGTCATGTAACTCTAAATCTCCTGACTTGCCTTTGCTAAAGGTAGTTGCCAAAAACCCTTGATAAAATTAAACAAACCGAAAAACTCCATGTCTCGGACATTCTCTGTTACCACCTGCAAAATAGGCATCACTCCAGCAATTGGTTCTGTTACTGCATTAACGAAACGAAAATCGTTCGTTTGTCGGTACTCGTTTTTACTAGGCTTCCGCACTGGCAAAGCTGGACAAGCCCACCGACTCGAAGAATTTTCGTACACCCACCCCACTTGACCAGCTCTTCATTAAAGTCTCTCAAAATTTGGCGAACTTGAGAAGGGTATTGTCTAGGCTTACAGCGAAATGGAATGGCAGCCTTTTTCAGCCCTAGCTCCAGGGGGGGGCTTAGCGGGTGGGTCAGGTCCCACACGCAATCGCCAAATGTCATACATGTAGACAATTGTTCGCAATCGATCTTCCTTTCTCAGGAGGAAATCCATTCGTCGACGCCATGGTCATCATAGTTTCAACAGCCTGTCCAGCCTCTTCATCCGGCACACAACCTATATGGCCTTCATCGTTAGACCCAATTGTGTCATCATCTTCCACACCGGCTTGTCGGACTAATTGCCCCAGTTGCCTGTCGACACTGATTCCAAGATCGCCTAATATATCCTGACCGACAATAAATTCGTCCTCTTCTTCATCGATCACCAGAACCTCATATGGCTTTACTGGCCTTATGGGACCAGCTGCCGTGTGCAGTTTAATGTGTAGCCAAACAGACCGGTCGGAAACAATTTTGTTCTTTCCGACTGTCTCACACACCACAGGAGTCTTCTGTTTGGTAGTTTGCATAATACACCCTGACTCCAACAATTGTTTCAGTTTCTGAGAACTGATTACGCTCTTTTGTATCTGCGCAGTAGAGAATGGACAATCTCTCTTCAAGTTCAATGATCTTGCTGTGCTTGATGAGACAGTCCTTTATGCGCTTGAGTCTTCAGGCGTCACGGTTGACCCGCTTCGGGTCTTTATTGCCGTCGCGTCGCTCGTGCATCTTCCTGAGTAGCTCCTTCTTTTCATCCACAGTGGCGATTGGGCAATGAGTCAGCCAATGATCTCCTTTGCATTTCAGACAGCCTCCAGTCGGTGGTTTAGAACTTTCATGTGTTTCCTCCTTTTGTTGTCTTCCTGTTTTGAACGCAAACTCACTTCTCGGTATAGCTTGCTTAACGCTACCTTCAATTTTGCGATATTTGGAGCGAGGTTGGAATACGTCACGGTCTTCTTTTTTCTTCCGGTCGCCTTGGTCTTTAGGTCGTGAACGCTTGTGGCGCTGAAAATCGCGGTCTTGCTCAAGTGCCTTTTTTAAGGTGAGCCTGAAGAGCACCTTCTCGTCTTCCTTGGCTGACCTGGCCTGGTACTTGATAGTCGTTGCTATCTCTTGGCGAAGGACCCGCGGCTCCAGAGACTCCACAAGCAATTTGCACTTGAGCCGAATTCCATCCTTCCCGGTGAAAAAATCCGACCAACCTTGTTCTTCAATAAATTAATTGCTTTTCGCTAAGACCTGCATCACCTGTTCCTTGACGTCGCTTTCCGACATGTTAGTAACAATGTTCTCTTTTAACAAAGCCGCGACGTCTGGGACCGAGTTATTCTTGATCGACGAAATGACCTCTTCAATCGTGCCGAGAATGAACTCGTCACTTACAGTGTCGATGCTGACCTCCCAGTCAAACTCGCACCAAACTTCAAGAAGTCGCTTGTTGAAAGATTTCTTGACACTCACTAGTACCTCAGCCATCTTTTCAGCATCATTCTTGCACCGCATTGCCACTTCATCATCATACCCGCATCGGCGTTTACGCCACTGAACCAAAGCAGCATGTGAAGTGCTCTTCAGTTGAGGCGCGGCGAGTGGTACGAACAAAGTCATCGGCACTGTCGAGTTCTCAGTCGTTACAGTGTTGTCGGATGCTGGAGGCGTCGAGTTACCTCTAGTCGATATCGTCATGTTGACCTATCACCAGAAGCACACTGGATACTGCTGTATGCAATTTTTGATAAATCGGTCGTGTTCTAAAAGACAAGCATCACTACTCGAAGAAATAAATGTACACTTTTCAGTGACAAGAAAGCGTTATTCGGTGACAGTCATTGCAAGCTGATTAAGAGCTACTAGTACTTCATTGTATTACAAAACAGTCAGTTAACCTCCTGCCAGGAGTCTTGGTATTTGCAGTTAATAAATCCCAAGCACGTTGGACTTACAATCTCCATCACCATAGACGATGCAGCGAATCTATGTCGCCGGGCAAGCGCATCAAGCTCAAATGACTGACGACTAGGGAATAAAAGCAAGACGATTTTCTTCCAAAATTTTCCTGTTAGTAACCTTAAAGTAGCTAGTAGCTTCAGCTCTTCAGTTGTACTTTATAGGCTACTACAGCAGTAGTACGATACTAATTGACTACTAGTTGTCGGCTACCTAAACGTGCTGTCCAGTAGCGTCACACCTCCATGCTTCGGATCACTGTCGATTGTGCTTAAGTACGACCTGTTTACTCATAACGTCGATTGTCTGTACTTGTACGCAAGTTGCTCGTCACGATCCCTCCAGTCGAGAAGACGCGCTCATAAAGGGAGCTATCCCAGTCAATAAAAAACGCGGAATAAGACTGCGATGGACGGATATAGGCTGCTTCGAGAGTATCAAAACCAGCGCAGCATGTCGATGTTCTCACAGACAGCTTCGACCCGCCAGAAGGTGGCACCACAACGACAGACTACCAGCAACGGAGTCAAGTCACTTTGGTCGAGGCCAATCAGACTGCTTTTGTACAGATCTAATCATCGTGTGTTGTGTGCAGACGAATTCATCGCACGACGATGGGCAGGTGACGACGTAGCGTAGGGGATTCTTTAGCTGTAGTAGATTGAGGGTGTGGCTCTTTTTGAGAGTGAGGGAGGTGTTACTCGAGGTAGTGCTGGAGGCGCCAAAAGACGCGACAAAGGTGGTGCTCTGAGTGGACTTTGGCGCGTACGTACATGTGCAACTGTAATCAACGATCGGCATAGTTGGGGGGGATTTCTAAATTGTAAATTTATTTGAAAATCAAATTTCTATGTGGGGCTGTGCCCCGCTCGGTTCGGTGATTTCCTGGCTTAAGCAAGAAGTCAGTCTTTCTACGCCGGAGTTGGTTCGCAGGACCCTCGAACAGACTGCGCTGTTCAAAAAAGAACCCCAAACAAAAATGTTAAGGAAGTGGATATATATACAATCTCAGGTTAAGGGAAAATATAAACAGAACTGGGTCACACAGCTGCCTTCCAGCACCCCATCTGGGATGGGGCGGATACCCATCACAGATAATCAAAAGGGGGATTTCTAAATTGACTTAGAAACGAAATTTGAAATTAATGGAGGACGAGGAGCACAGCGGTCCTCGCAAGCGTTACTGATTCACGTGGGGCGCCGGGCGCTCAGCGCACCCCTCCCCTTCAAGAAAGAACGCAAGTAAGCGCAAGAGAGAACAAATATCAAAGAAATTGTATGCAAAACGACCGCGGCAGGTGTCTCCGACGCCATCAAGTAGTATCCACAGTACACAAAGCGACGTTAGTGGTCGTGATCGAGGCGAAGATAGTACGGGCGAATAGTATCCACAGTACACAAAGCGACGTTAGTGGTCGTGATCGAGGCGAAGATAGTACGGGCGACCTATACGAAGAGTCGAGCCGAAGCTCCCCCTCGATCCCGACCCAGATTGGAGGCACCTCCGATTGCTTGGATATGCTTGTTTTGGATCAGCTTGATGATCTCTCGCGGAATTGGAGGCACCTCCGATTGCTTGGATATGCTTGTTTTGGATCAGCTTGATGATCTCTCGCGGTGCCGAAGGTGGACGTACAAAAGTTCAGTTCGTATGCTAATTTTTTAGTATTCGTGCAGCTATTCTAAGCGAACGTATCAGGTATTTAGCTGTTTTTAATTACCCTTTACAATCAATATTCTGTCTTGGAATACTTAGTATTAATTGAATGATGTACGTTGTGATTTTATTATAGATTTACTCTCGACGAACTTCCGCTCCTGTTCAAACGCGGAATAAACGGATTAAGCGAACGGGTGCAAAGTCGAATTTGTACCCGAACATTTCAAGTATTACAATATGATCTTCAAGTGTACTCATGCTGGTGACGTCGTTCCTGCGTCTGATCGACATTCAGGCAAACGAACAAATCAATTTTCGCGGAGAATCGGGTGTCCAGCACAGGTAAGACTGCATAATACGTTTTTGCTGGATCAAAGTGTGGTTATATTAATATTGTATTGATGAGTAGATTAATCTGTCCGTCAAAAAAAAAAAGGTTGATGATGAATGGAGCGTTTGGGTTAAACACCAGATGGCTCTACATAACCATCTCGTCGGAGAAGATGTGTTTAAAACGTACTCTTGAAACCGGCGTGTTCAAGACGAGGCTGTTATTGACGCAGTTCGAGCTCTTCGCCGAAGTGGCGCGAATCGAAAACGAATTCTGCAGTACATTTTTGACAATACGATTGTGGAACCCACTTACGTGACGTGCATCATTTGCTGGCAAGACTAAAGGAAGATGACTATTCGCATCCCTCGCAAGAGGGGAGGGTACAAGCTGTATTGGAGGATTTTTCACAGGACAATGGAAACGTGGCAAGAATAGCCCGTCAAGATGTAAGTATGCTGCATATTGTGTGTACAACTTATTGTGTATCTCACATGGTCATGGTTTTATATATACAGAGTAAAGCATCATGTATTTTCATTCAGACAGGGCACATGCGTCAAATGTTCTCGTTCTTCCGGAAGTTTTGCGCAACGTACAAGACTAACGCTTCTCACTACAAGCTTTTCTCGTTCATGGTGCACGATGCCTTCGGGAAAGGTCAATATGTCCAGGTTGGTTGTGGATTGTTAAACATTCTCATACTATGTGGATTCGGTTATAGGCAAGTGGCTTCGTTGAAAGTGTTGGCTCAAACATATATCGCAAAAGGACCTTACGATATGTTTGCAAGTGCATTGCGAAAATTGAAGATACGACAATTAAGGCGATCTAATATTGAGATCACGACAACAGATACGGGAAAAATACCAACGCCGACGAGTCAAGTAAACTCGGTACTTGGTTTGCCGACACTTACAGCGTGCACCACCCAAATCGCTCGATTCCAGAATAACTGGACCTCTGACCACGACAATAATATTTCACGATCGAGTTTGGTAGTGACTGTCAACGGTATTCCAGAATAACTGGACCTCTTATCACGACAATATTCCACGACTCGAATTTAATAGTGACTGTCAATGGTATTATATATGAATCACGCGCGGCGAACGATATGAAGCAATGGCATGTAATGATGCAGCGATTTATAAGAATTAATGAGTGTATTCAATGGATTTTGAAATTGAAGTCGAGCCCCAATTGAGTGAGATGTGTTTCTAATTCGGAAACGGCAATGCCACCAAGTGAAGCAGAACTTCGGTTGAGGACTATCAGAGTCCTTCATAATGATTATTTTGTGAGTACGTTTTGTGGGAAGCATGAGATTGAAGAGGCGTGTTTGGATAGAGCTATTCTTCGTAAGATTAAGATTCATAAAAAAAAAAAAACGTACGCAGAGCCGTCACGATTACAGGCAATGTTGTCACACTACCAAGGTACTTACCGAATCGATTACCTGTACAAGACGCATTTCAGGTAATTTCACGAAGCCTGCCTCTACTTTTATTCCGGTGCATATGGACGGTAACGTGTGGTATAGAAGCCGACGTTGGAAGTGGTATAGTTACGATTTTTGAACCACAACAAGCGGGTGATCGAATTGCAAGACTAAAAAATGTTTCTGTCAAAAGATAATACTACTGCTACCGCCACGAGACAAGAATGAAAGCATTTACAAGACACCGATCTTTACGCGTATGACTCAAGTGGATAACTATAACTTTGACTTACGTGCTAATTTTCTTTGAAGACATGCTTGCTCGTGTCTCAATGAACGATTTTGGCGACGACAAGGAACGAGTGGAGATGATGCATTCCGGCACAAGTACTTGTGCTACACATTTGCTTAATTTGGTAATACACGTAGTAGTTCTTTTGTTTAATTAAAGACTAAGTATGTAATGAAATGAAGGTACTTGTGTTGCATTTGCCTACCAAAAATATTCCAGCTATGTCAGCAAGTAAGATGCATGTAAATTTGACTCAAGTTATAATATTATGTAAGTTTGACTCTCGCGGAAATATTACGCCAGATCGCCGAGAGTCCTGAGACGTCGGTAGAGGGGGATACCTGTGTCCACCCACTAGTTAGTTCTTTAAACAGAGCAACATATAATGGGTGAGCAGTCAACGGGAACCAGTGTCTGCGCGGGTGTTGTCGGTGCCCGCGATATGGGAGGCAGAGAAGCGGATACGTAGCAAGCTCTCCCAGTACCCGAGAAGTCGGATAATGAGTGCACCATATTCAATATGGACCAGACGTCATTATACTACAACATGTCCCCTCGCACTACGGTAGACTTTGTTGGAGCAACCTGTGTTCCTGCTGCAACGGAAGGCGCTGAGAGCTACAGGTGCACAATGGCACTCACCATGGCTGCAGACGAGCGTAAATTTCCACCCCACTTCGTGTACATGGGGCAGCCAGGCGGAGACGTTGAAAAGGAGTTTCGAGGTTACTGCGATGCATCGGTGGCCACGTTCTCGGTTCAGGCGAAGGCGTGGTTTGACCTGCAGGTCATGCTCGACTGGATCAAGAACGTGTGGAAAGGCATCGTGACGGAGCCATCTATTTTAGTCCTCGACAGCTTAAAAGTTCATAAAATGGCGCCTGTACTTGACGCGTTAGCTTGTACGGGAACGGCAGTGATGTTTGTCCCCGGTGGGTGCACGGGTGTTGCACAGCCCCTGGATGTGGGGATCATGGGCCCTCTAAAAAAGCACATCCGCAATCAAACCCCATCTCCGAGTGTGGGACGCCCCACAAAGCGAACACCTGCTCAGCGTCGCCGCAGCATGTTTAATCGTGCGATGAAGGGGCTCGACAAGATCTCAGCCAAGACGGTGCGCAGTGCATTCCATGCCGCCGGCCCGTTTGTACCGTATGGCCCACCGTTGCGCGGGTAAACGCACTACTGTAGATAATCCCAGTGATATACTTAATACAAGTGCAAGTGAACCTCTTTCTATCCACTTTTGCAAATCACGAGTTTTTGTATAGGACACGTACTCACAATCGGCAGTGATTGGTCCAGAATTTTTAATACAGAGAAAAGTGAGTGCTGTATTCTTCCAGCTACTGCATCTAAACGACTTTTGCGGTAGAAACTTGTTCAGTCCTCGGAAATTAATTAGGAGTCGCAGTGATCCATTGGGTTTGGTGATAAAAACGCAGGAGATGCCATCTCAGAGTCGTAAATTCTTTCGAGTACATCAGCCTTGAGCAAGCGCTGAATGTCCGATTTGGCCTTTTCTTCTTTGCTTTTCGGAATTGGGTATAGTGTAGCGTGGACGGGCTGAAAATCTGGAGATAATGGAAGCACGTAGTCATCGAATTTCATCCGTCCTAGATGACCGTCGTACAAGTGTTGATGCTCTTCCAAGAGTTGAAGAAATTGGATAGCCATTTCTTGTGGTAACCCTTCTGGCATGAGCTCAGCTGGCTTTACCGCACCATCTACCACCTCCTTATATTCTTCTTGGGACTCGTGGTCACGGGAGTCGTTGAGCCTTTTCGTTGGATCTACACCCGTGTTGAGTGTTGTAGAATTATTTTCCCACTGGACAATTCTATCCTTGAAGTTAAGTACAATTCCAAGTGTATCCATCAAATCACGGCCAATAACCATGCCGTCTTGACTTTCCGGAACAATCTCAAAACGATGCGTAATGATCACTATAGCGTTCAGCTTTGGAAATCGAAATTGAACCATTGTTGTTCCACGGCTGGTGACGTCACCACTTATCGTCTTGAATGTCGTGTTCGAGGCTCTTTGCTTTCGACGATGTTTTGCGTTTGCCTCCATCACAGCATGTTAATGATACTTTTGGACGCACCACTGTCTAACAGCGCGGTGAAAAAGGGGCCACCCTGGCGAAATTGAACTTGAATCCTCAGAAGTCCAATATTGTCAGCCTCAGGTTTCTTCAGCAAATCAACCAGTTTGATTTCATCTTCACTGTCACTGTCACCAGACGAGTAAAGACGTGAATATTTCTTCGTCTCTTTGGGTTTTGCTTCCACGTTTTTGTGTTCTTCCTGCTTCTTCTTTTTCAAAGCGAAACACTCTGCTAAATCATGTGAGTCCGTTTTGTGGAAATAACACCACTTGCCCTTCTTTGAGCCTGAGAAGTTGCCGCCTTTGTTCTTGTTTCATTCTTCTGTCGATCATTATGACGAGCTGGCTTCTGGTTATTCTGGTGACGTGGCGTCTTACCAACATTGTAATTGGCGGTTGGTTTATCGCGACCATGATACCTCTCGCGTTTTTCTAGTCGTTCAAAATACATCACCAGTTCACTCAAATATTCATAGTGATCGCCAGCACCGGCAAGCTTGTCCTGTCAGTCCTTTGGCAGAGCGCGCTTAAAGAAACGACACTGTTGGATGGAGGAAATCACCTCCGCGTTAACTGGAAGTTCTGCGATCAGGCGAACCAGTTCTTTTAGCCAACGGCTTAGGCTTTGAACGGTCTCGTCCCGGCGCTTGGACAGCGCCCACATTTCTTCATCTAGGTCTTCGCGAAAGTCGCTAGGTACCATGAGTAAGCCGATCTGGCTGTAAAACTCAGCAAATGTGACCTCTTCTTGCACGCTTGCAAGGCAAGTTTGTGAACTTCCGTTCCGAGATCCCCATCGATAAGGATCATCAGTTGGCTTGCAACTTGTTCTGTCGTCCAGTCTTTTTTGTGGCAAGGGTCTTCAATCGCATGCTCCACTTGAGCCAATCTTTGGCTGTACCTCCATAAAACTTGGCGATCTTGACCTTTGCGGTATCTGATGGCAGTGCTGCCTTTTTTTGTGGCAAGGGTCTTCAATCGCATGCTCCACTTGAGCCAGTCTTTGGCTGTACCTCCATAAAACTTGGCGATCTTGACCTTTGCGGTATCTGATGGCAGTGCTGCTGTCGCGGCGCACGTGATGATAGTGTACGTTACGTACTCTTCGTCTTGTTTTTTCGACCCATCAGGATGAGTGGGATTCTTCTTTCCGATTCAAGTTTGATTCATCAAAATGACACCCTTGGCTGGCAGCGGGGATATCGGCTCGCAAGGACTTCGCTGGGAGAGGGACTTGCGTGGTTTGGAGTAAAAGTAAGAATGAGAAAGCTATATTGAATGGAATCGTTATGTGGCCTCTGCAGCTATTGCTGGTGCATTCAGAGGTCATGTCGTCCAGTATCGCCCAGTAAATCATGTACCTATGTTGGCCTCATCAACGTCACATCGAGTAAAGTTGAAGTGAGCGTGATGCGTCACAGGATTCATGTACCGGTATACCAGACATGACATATGTCACTTCAACCAACGAGTGGCTCTCGATTGTAAGGCAAGGTATAACAGTACATGGCTTGTTAGAGTGCCATGTGGCATACAACTAATAGAGCCGGTGTTACATCTTAACTTTGTATGTGGAACAAGAGTGAATGTAATTGCTCCTTTTATGTAGATGGAGGTGTAGCCCAATGAACTCGGCAAGCCAAAACAACGCCTGCGGTTTAAGATCCGTGTGCGGAGCACGCGGGCTTCAACCCAGGACTAACCGTGGTGACATCTCGCTCGGCCCTATAGGGTCAATCCCTACAGGGAAGTGTTAAGTGGGTGAGGCAGGGCGATATAATATATGTCGACACCTCCAGCTTTCGAGATTTGAATGCCATGACACCCGTCCTAAACCCGCTCTTTTAATTGTAATACGGTAATAGTCCCTGTCCATAGGGTATTGTTACCAGTTTTTGCCCCTGTACTGTACCAAATGTGCCCCCCCCCGCCTAAGGGTATTGTTACCAGTAATTTAAAGTACGAATACTTTCTTAAACAATACGATTTGGATGCCACTTGCGTTTATTATTGCGAGGATTCTGGTGTCGATCCTCAGGGTGGCTGCCCAGTCAAAGCCATTGCGGCAAGGGGGGCTAAAAATGTGTCGATTTCGCCGAGGGGCGACAAGAGGTACACGTCAGTATTAATACATGTATTTTTGATAATGACAACTGTATTGTAATCACGTAGCAAGTCAAAAATCTAGGCTATAATTACAGAAAAAGGCCAGTTTTGTCAACAAAGTGACCCCAAGAAAGCACCACGAGCAGGGTTCGATACCCGTTATTTAATAATAGTACTAAGACTAAATATGCGCAGCTCATTTTCAATATTGTAGTTTATGACTACTACCCATGGAGAGCGGCTTAGTACTAAGACTAAATATCGCACTATTTCGGTACTAAAACCGAATTTTCGCTGCCTCACCATAGACCCCTTTTGCTTGCCTCCATCCGCTTAATATCGCCACGATTGTGATGCAGAACAAACTGGCGTTGTGCGCGTGCGTTCTCAGAGGACTCATGACGAAATACCCAGTTGAAAACACTCGCTCTTGGAATTCACTGGCAAAAAAAAGCTCTGCCCCAGCCAAATTCGTGCGAGTTTCGCCGTCGACGTGAAAAATTTATCTCCTGTGTCAGCAAACCACTTGCAAAGATCGATCCGCTGGCAAAGCTTCTCCACATGCCAGACGTGTTTG
>JAIKVB010000719.1:0-20427 GCA_024679045.1 Phytophthora brassicae
GGGCTACGCGGATGCTCGACTTGAGTGATCAGATCGGTTTCTAATATTTTATACTTTACATGCTTTTTTATGTACAAGCACTAACGCCATCTGGTCTGCCTTTTTCTGCTCGGGTGCTCCCCTTAGGGGGCTCTCTAACTTCTCCCATAACAACATGCTAGACACGCCCTCAAGTCTTTTTTCTTCATTAATAAAAACCGAGCTTTTATATATGCCTGAATTTACGAGGACACTTTATGTTTGGGGAGCCTGAATGTAAATTTATTCAGTGTGCACGCGGCGGACTCGAGACTCGAGTAGCTATGGGCACCAGAACGAGATCGTGGATGATGTCCCGAGTGACTTTGAGTGGAGCGGTGGGTGAAGAATGAGGCCCGGTCTAAGAGGGGTGTGAGGACCGACGAAGTGGTGAGTGTACATCTTGTTTTGGGAAGCGTGGTAGCTGATGACCTGATCAGGAGGAAGAGGATTTTAAGGAGTGTCGTGCTAGTTAGATGTCGGTCCTGGTAGATGGTCAGTCGTGAATTTCCCTGGTTGAACCCTAACTATATACTTTACATTATCAACTTTTGGATCGTGTTTAGTTAAACTATCTACAGCTCCAGTACTCCTGCTCTCTATACGCCGTCCGTCCCTAACTAAATATTCGCGCCAATGGTCGCGTGTCGTCAGGTGCCTCGCAGTTGTGGTGCCTACATGTACCTGCTTGATAGCTTTGCTTGCCCTTGTCGCCAAGGAGCATGTCAGCTGTCAATATTTAGGCAGTTCGATACAGATTTACGACATAATGCTATATAAGGTGTCCGGAGTGTTTTAAGGTGTCTGCCGTATTTCGCTCGAGTAACAGGCGACACTCCATTGATGCTGGACATGAGATATCTCACCTATTTTCATGTTTTTATGCGGCTTTTTACATTTTTACAGGGCTTTAAAATTAATGTAAAAAGGCATGTAAAAAGCCAACACCGCTTTGGCGCAGCTCTCTCCGCGCAAGTTACGAGATGCGGACCACTGCATCTCAAGGAATCACTTTGATAGCGAAGCTGTAGCGACTCGATACGAGAGCCGTTTGCCTCGGAATTCACTACCTTATAACTTGCGGTACATGTAGTGTATTGCTGAAACTAGTTGAAGCATCGCGAAGATTCTTTTTAAACAGTCAGAAATATAATACGTCCCGCAGGTATACAGATGCACATTTGCGCGTAGGCCACGGTCGCCATGGTAGAGCTGTCAACTTTTGACCACCAACGTTGACCAACTGAACTCAACTGAAACGTTTCAGTTCAGTTTATGAAGTGCGACCAACTGACGCCAACTGAAGATCAGCGCTGGTATAGTTTATCGCTACCGTATCGAATTTGTCGATTCCGACAGGCATATTGAAACAGGGTACGGGTTAATTGTTTACCTCCAATAACACATGTCTACCTACCATCTGTAATAACGACAGGCATATTGAAACAGGGTACGGGTTAATTGTTTACCTTCAATAACACATGTCTATCTACCATCTGTAATAATCATATGGTTTTGTTCAAAAAGTGCAGCACACGTGAACCAATATCACCATCGGGTTCAGGAGGGGGGTTTACCCTGAGAACCCTCACAACGCGGGGGGCAATTCAAATGAAGTCCCCCAACGACCACTTCCAACCGCATGTGTGCACGTATGCGCAGGGCAGAGGCATCAATTAGACGGTGTATTGTTCGAGGTAGTTGTCAGCTACATCGGTTTCGACCTCACCAATCCGGCTATCTAAGAGATCTAAATCTGCAAGTCGCTCTGCCAGCTTGTCGTACTCCTCCACCTGCTCTTTATCCAGTGGTTGTTCTGCTGTCACACACGAAAATCCGTTCGCAATCGTAGTCGTCGATGTTTCGTCCCATGCTTTCGTAATCCATCCGATGAATTTCTGTCGGTCAGGAGGCAGCAGCTTGAACGGGCGATCACCTGCCTGGTCCAGTTGATTTTTCAGATCTTGGACCCAACTACCACGGATCTTCTGCTTCAACGGCTTGTTCCAACAGACGTCAGCAGGCTGACACACACATGTGTACCCCGCTGGAATCCGCATCAACACGACATTGAGATCACTCGCGCAAAAAGCCAGGACTTCTTTGGTCCAGTGTGTCCAGTGTGCTGTAAAATCATCCCACAAAAAGAGCACAGGTTTAGTCATATCCGTCTTCCACCAAACTGGTAGCGTAGGAACGCAACCGAGATCGTCGTGGTCCACTAGCCGGTGTGGTTGCCGTAGATCTGGACACCAAACTCACTCTGCAACTTCTTGATCTCTTTCCAAAGCCGCTCTCCGAATCCATTCCGCTGCTGAGAGTTAATCTTGGCCGTGGCTGGATTCTTGGATGGCTTCGTCTTCAGCACTAGGAATAGTGTTCGTTTCTCGCCATGCGAATTACGAAGAAGCATGCACGTGAGGCGTTCTTTGTCACGTCCACTCGAGCGGACCGAAACAATCTTGGTTCCCTTCTTGTTAATGGTTGTCTTCGGAATATACTCGAAGAATATCGGAGTCTGGTCAGCGTTGTACACGACGTCAAGACCGAGCTCATTCATCTTGGCCAGCACCTCGGCTCGAAAGCGCTCTGCAACTAATGCAGCATCACGGACGGAATCTCTGGACGGACCTGGCCTTGGCGCGTCTTCGCTCGGAAGCTGAGGTTGTGGCGATTCAGGGGAGGCTATCCGTTATTACGAGGACGGCGGGACTTCGATTTGGCTCGTATGTCACGCTTGTTGCCCCTGTTGGTCGTGTTTCGGGTGTCCTGGTTTGTGTTTTTAGCGTTGGCATATGTACTGTAAGCTCAGGGTCTGCTACCTTGTCAACATAAAGTTGTAGCTTCACTTGCACATCTTCATATAAGGTTCGGATTGATTCCCACGAATTCTCAATGTCCTCTAAACCTTCCCACGCCACTAAAATCTGAAATCCATGCTGGGAACTTTGTCGATGTCCAACAAATTCGCGAACTGTCAAATAGATGTCTTGATTCACAACATGTTCCACGATTTTCTCAGTTACAGCAAAAGAACTGTCTGCGTAATGTTTAAGCCGGGACGCATGGACATCTCTGGTAGACGAATCAATTAACTGTTCCACCACAAATGAATTAGGTTTGGCTTCAACTACCCGATAGGGGACCAATCCACTTTACCGATAATTTGTTCGGCTTAAGTTTCGATTCAACCCGCGACCATAGCATGTAGTCACCTACATGGAAGATGACTCTGTGTGCAACACGTTGATTGCGCTGGTTGCGGCGCGTTTGCTTAGATTTTGCATGATCCAGTTTTTTATGCATGCCCTGTATCGTCTGACGAAGCACCTCGACTTTTGATGAAATTGTTTCCGAGAGATTGTTTAAAGTCACAACTTGTTCACCTCCCCCTTCTGAGGACGTAACAATGCTTCGCAGTGGTGAAGGACGCTCCATTCCAGTAAAGTCCTCGATTGGCGACAAATTGGCCAGTGATGATACCGGTGTTTGGTTTAGGTTCGCTTGAACTAGTGGCAGAATGTATGTCCACTGCTCCTGCTTCAGTTTAAATTCGAGAATCATTACACGTAGTACTTGTAGAATGTCACGATTGGTGCGTTCGACACTGCCGTTGATCTACGGACAGTATGCAATAGTGAAGGTTTGCTTTGTTTTCAAACATCGGCAAAGTTCTGCTAATAGTTCATTCTTGAAGTGGCTCGCTGTGTCACTAATAAGGACTTTTGGTGACCCAAATCTCATGTTCCATGGTAGTATAGCTTCTGCAGCTGTCAGGGCGTTAGCATGGTTGCATGGGACGAGCTCACAGAAGTGGGAATAGTCATCTTTGACTACCAGAATGTAGTCACTAGTATCATTGTACTTGCCAACGTATATGAAATCCATGTGAAGGGCTTCATTGCGTTCACTGGACCGATAAAGTTCTCCATAGGGTCGTGGTATAGTGTTGCCACCCGTTACATGGCAACAGAGTAGACATGATGTACAGAATGCGCGAGCTTTGAGGTGTACGTTATTGATGTCGAAAAAACCGTCGAGCTCTTGTATCATTGCGTTTATACCGCGATGTCCTTGTGGACCACAATGAGCTATGATCATAATCCGTTGAAGGGGATCCTTTGCTGCTTCATGGATCCACGGTCTACGAAATGAATCCACATATAAACCGCGGTCGTCCAAAGTGTGCGAAGTCGGTGCAACTTTACCACTCTGTGCCGCTAGAATGTCAGTAAATGTTGGCCATTCTAGGTTGGCGAGAGGCCTCAGTTGTTGTGTGGCCTCAGTGTTCCATCTGTTCATCGACGTGGTGCGGGTCACAGCTGGCGTTTCGCCTGCCCACCTGGAGAACATGTCCGCCCAAACATTTTCTTCTCCGGGAATATGTTCGATCTCGTATAAGTACTCATTCAGCTTTAGACTCCAAGTGAGTAGTTCTCTACGTACGTGCTTCTTGATATCTACACCGGAAGCGAACATGTAAATTAAGTTCCTGTGGTCAGTGAAAATCTTGAATCCCTTGTCTCGAATTAGCAGGTAATCCAGCTCTGAACACGCACGGATGATAGGATATCCTTCTTTCTCAATGACGCTCCAATTCTTGGAGGCGCCTCGAAAAGTTCCACTCATACAGTACAGTAACTCATGGTGTTGGTCTGCTACTGGGGTATTTACCATCCAGTCCTTTACCATCGATAGGATAATACTCCATCCATTGTCACTTGCGTCACTGTACAAGCAGATTGTGCTCTGTGGATCTGGTATTGCCAGGGTGACGGCGTGCTGTAGCAAGTTCTTTACTTTGGTGAAGCTGTCCAGCCCCTCAGCTGTTAAGTCGATTTGAATGTTGGCGGCAACACGTTTTGTGCGACGTGTTCCAGCTAGTACATTGTCCAATCGTTCTTGCAAAGGTTGACACGTCCGAGCAAAGTCTACTAGGCTGCTTCTCATCCATCCTGCAGCGCACAAAAATTGTTGCAGAGCAGCTGCCGTAGTCGGGGGTGGCATATCAACGAGTGCCTGAACGTTATCCGAGTCGTAAGCGATTCCATCTTTCGTTAAAACACGGCCACATCACTTTGCCGTTGTGGTGTATAAGCAAGTTTTATCCATACCCAGAAACAAACCGTACTTCTCCAACTGTGCATAAATTTTGTCGATAACTTCAAGAAATTCACTAATAGTCGAGGCATAAATCAGCAGATCGTCGATCCACACAAGTAGATTCTTAAAAAGTAGATCATTCTCACGCATGATGTTCTCGATCGCTTGCTGAAACTGCAGCGACGAGTCAACTGAGCCTTGCTGGAGGCGAGTTGGTGTAAGGACTTCACCGTCAGCAGCCATATCAGACTGACATTCTTGACTTTCCAGTGCTAAAGCCATTTGGAAAAAGCTTTTGATGAAGTCAGCAGTCTGCTTGTGTTGCTTGCCCCTCACGTACTCCAAGTGAGTTTCACTGTTCGTCATTCCACCAGCCAAAGGTACTGTCAGAGAGTTCACAGGCCGAAAATCAATTGTTTGTCGCCACTCATTCTCTTTGCCAAGTTTGCGACCAGGTAGTGCAGGGCACGGCCATCTACTCTCAGGATTATTGTACGCCCAGCCAAGTTGAATCCGTTTCTCGTTAAAAATCCGAAGAAATTCACGCTGAGTAGGGGCATACTTTCTTGGTTTGCACCGATATGGTTCTGCACCTTCCTTAAGACGAATGGTAAACGGTGTGATCTTAGCTGGAGGATCATCACTAATTGAATCGAAGAAATTCACGCTGAGTAGGGGCATACTTTCTTGGTTTGCACCGATATGCACCTTCCTTAAGACGAATGGTAAACGGTGTGATCTTAGCTGGAGGATCATCACTAATTGAATTTGAATTTGAAGTGAGGTACATTAATATCTTGTAGGTCTCCCTAGTGCTATCTAATGCCCGTCCTTGCCACCGCCAGTACTGCAGGAAGCAAGCGCAGGAGTTTTAATGGCCTAGCCACTTGGTCTCCTACCGCCCATGAGTTACACCTTTCCGTTCACCGTGCCGTCGGCACCGGTGATGTGGGCCTGCCTGAGCCAGTGTTGAACGTCCGCCGCTGCCGTCTGCAATACCGTACTCCATTTCCGACCTAGGTCTCCCTAGTGCTATCTAATGCCCGTCCTTGCCACCGCCAGTACTGCAGGAGGCAAGCGCAGGAGTTTTAATGGCCTAGCCACTTGGTCTCCTGCCGCCCATGAGTTACACCTTTCCGTTCACCGTGCCGTCGGCACCGGTGATGTGGACCTGCCTGAGCCAGTGTTGAACGTCCGCCGCTGCCGTCTGCAATACCGTACTCCATTTCCGACCCCCTAGGATATCTTCGTGTTTGATCCATTCCATGTCCCTGTCTGTAGACTCTGCTAGCTGAGCTAAGTTGTGTGCTGTTCGATTGCCGGCTCTGGGTGCTATGCATCCGCTGACCAGGTTTGCTGCATCCGTCGGGCCCGCCAGAAGGCTCCAGTCGATTTCGTTGTGCGTGGCGGTCTACGTCGCATAAAAGCCGTCATCGTAGGCTCTGGGGTGCCTATCACATGCACGGGGTTCCACCCGTATTTGGTGCACGCACGGCCTCGTAGTAGACCCAGATGTAGGATCGTGGTGGTGGACAGTGTGCTTCCGACCATCTTGGAGGAGGTTGCATACACCACCTCATGTCGCCCGTTTACTTGGTCTAGCAGTATCACAACCGTACCGCTGAAATATGTCCTGACTCCCGATCTTTGGATTCCCGCCGTGTAGACGAGATATGTGCGGCCCGAAATCGTCCTCGGGTCGTCAGAGCAGCGTGGTTGGGTCCCCAGTGCTCGATTGAGTGCAATGACTACATCTTTCCGTTGGGAGTCGGGGATGGCTATCTTCATGGCATGTACGATGTCCCGTTGACCTGTACGGATTCGAGCCCCCAGCACAGCCTCATGATGTTCTCTGGTGACATCATTGTTGTCATCGAAATGTGACACACGCCAGCGCCATACCGCATGAAAGTAGTTGGCGCAGTACAAACTCCAGTAATCGGCTACAGTTTCCTCGACCGTCGCCCCCGCTGCCGTGACATGATCCTCTCTCCACCTCGTCATCAGTTTCCCGACTGGCCTGTGAGTCCGGTAGGTATCAAGGGTATTTTTAACCCGAAAACCGATTCCTCGCTGTCTTTGAAAGCCATACCAACCGACTCCCAACCTTTTAGTAGTACCCGTCTCAATGCCACTGTCGCAGGACATGTCCAAAAAACGTGTCGTAGGTCGATTACCCCTTGAGTTCGGCACTGTGCATGTGGGCAACCGATGCGCTGCCCCGGGTCAAAGTCGAATGCGTGATTCTTGAGCCGGAACAGGATCTGTTCTCCCCATGGTGTCAATCCTACTAGCCGGCGAATTTTCTTCCAGGCTAAAGAGCCAAGACCTTTGCTGGCAAGTCCACCTTTTCTGGCCCATTTACTGGCATTGTCGATTACATTGGCCAGCCCCTTTTGGTTGCGTGGTTGTTGTAATCTCACTTTGTACCTCGCACGATTCGTTTGCCAACGTCTTTTGCCTCTCCACAGGCAGGCCATCCGTGCCAGCCGTAGGTGCGGGTGTACATCGTCTACTTGATACTCCGTTCCCACTTCGTGCTGAACCACCTGCCACAAATCACGCTGCGTCCCGATTTGTGAGTCGTGACTACCCTTCAGTCCACCTACGTAAATGACTCTGTCGCAGTCAAGACTCAGTTCAGGGCGAGGATTGAGGGTACCCTTCACACTGTATCGGACCAACCCCCCGTGTTCACCGGCTTGTAGTAAAGTCGGAAAGTTTAGCATCAGTAGTCTCACTAGTCCTTGGACTTGTTTGTGCACCCTCCGAGTGACCTTCTGCACTATCACTGTGACCAGTAGAATCCGCGCCTCTGTCAGCCTCCAATGGATAATGTCCTTACGCATCCGCCCGTGCTTACATAGAGTGCCAAACCGTCTGTTAGTATTGATGCTAACTCCTGCTTCGTCTAGCAGCAGCAAAGTGTGCAGTTGCATGTAAGGTAGCCATTCGGGGCAAAATTTTCCATTCGTGTTTTCCTCAGTCGCAATGTATAGCTTGCTCGTGCTGCCGGTGATGTTGTCCGTCTGAACAAACAAGCGTCTGCCTCTCTATTCCATCTCTAACCCGTCTTTGAATCCGAGGATTAGGTGGAGTGCAGCGACCATGTCCTTCTTGCAAAGCTGTTGTGGCTCTGCACTCAACCGACTGCATACATCCACTCCGGTACTCCAAAGGGACTCTCTCAACTTGAGACGACGCAAAGGTTCGGCCATGATCCTAGGCGTAACATACACCATTTCACTCGGGAAAGTCTTAGTTAGGTCTGCCGCTACGTCCCCAACAATGTGAGTTGTCCGCGTGGCTCCTAGTGCCCACTTGTTGACCGGCCGCTATCGTCATTCCAAAACTGCTGTTCATTGGACGTCACAATTGGCCAAGCAAGGACACCATTTGAGCATTTCAGAAAATGATTCATAATTTCGTATGGCACACACAATTTAGTGATGCAGTCCGGGTTGGTCGAGCGTGGTTAAATGGATACGTGGCGTCGTTACCGAGGGCCGAGGGCGGGTTAGCTGTTCCCGATTTACTGACTGAGCTCTTCGCCATGGCGGCTACTAAGCCAGCATGCTGCGTTGATCCACCGATAATTTTTTCCTGACTGCAAGTGCCAGCCGTATCGTTATTTGCGTCCTTGCTAACTGCCACGTGTAGTCTGGTTTAGGGATGGAGCCCACTTGATGCCCCAAGTATCGGGACATCGTAGTGGCAGGTAGCAGCTGTAGGGAATATGGGAGATCAGGAGGCTCCCGATGCAAGTCCACATTCAGTGCTATGACCAGTGTTTTTGCAGCATTTAGCCTAAGCCCAGATGCTGCTGCATATCGGTCGGCTATTGTGAGAACAACTACGACTTCGTTCGCCGTTCTGACGTAACTTGCCGTGTCGTCTGCAAATCCTCCGACTTTCAGGTTGACAACCCCAGCTTTGCTCGTCAGCATAATCCCGGAAAGTTGCTCATCTTGATCCAGTTTCCGATATAAAAATGCTTCTAGTACCAACAAAAACAGCAGCGGTGCAAGCGGGCACCTTGCCGTATTCCACACGTGACTTTTACCCATCTGGAATGATAGCCATTAGCTTGGAAGCGTACAGTCGTGCCGTCGTCCAGTCCCTTTATGGCCTCTGAAAAGACCAGAGGAAATCCCAGCCATTCGACAACATCATACAAGAATTGCCTATTAACCGAGTCGTAGGCCTTGGCAAAGTCGAGCAATATGGCTAGTGCCCCGGCCATCCGTGGATCATTTCTTGCCGTGGCTTGAACTGCCGTGAATAGGTCAATGGTATCGTGAATGTTCCGAAAAGGTACGAATCCATTTTGGTTGATATGTACAACCTGGTGTAGTTTCAAGCTGGTCCTGGTGGCTAGTATACGCGTCACGAGCTTATAGTACGTGTCAAGTAAGGCCAGCGGCCTATAATTGAGCGGTTGGCCCCCTTTTTTAAGCAGAAGATATCAGCTTGCAAAAAGGACGGCGTAAATACCCCGCTGGAGAACCAGATATTGAACAACCCCGTCAGAAGCGGAATCAGTAGATCAGAAAAGTCCCGGTACCAGTCATTGCCTAGTCGGTCAGGCCCGCAGGCCTTCCCCGGTTTGGACGCGCCGATGGCACCAGCCACTTCTGCCTCAGTGAACGGTCCGACAAATCTGCGAACAGTCTTTCGTGTTGACCGGCAGGTCCCAGCCAATTTAATACCCGTTCTCTGGCGTCCGCAGTAGACGCTGTTTATTGGAAAACGGGCAGCCAAGCATCCGCGAGTGTGTCGGCCTTGTCATGAACCGGCCGCTCCGGATGGCCTGGCGCTGCGTCTAATCGGTGAATGTCAGTGTTTGCGTACTTTGTACTCACCCGTTGGTAGAAACCTTTCGACGTTTTTCCAGGCCGATGGCCACCGCTCCGGAAGAGACGTTGCCTGTTCCTGTTGGCAGCTTGGCTAATACAGTCCGCAACTGCATTTCGTGCGCGCGTCAACGGCGTCCCCCCCGCGCCCCTCCGTCAATGTGAGGACGTCCAAATGCTCTATAATGCTGTCAATTGTTACAGGCGCCCCTTCGGCTTCTTTGGTCAATCTTCGTTCCCGTCGTAATAATCGACGTAGTTTCTGCTTGGTGGACCACCGTGCTGCTTTCCTAAGTTGCTTGATGATGTTCAGCGTGCCCCTCCTCAGCGTCGTCTTGAACTTGTCCCAACGAGTCGCCCATTCACTCGGGGCAAGTTGTTCCGCCCGAAGAACTTGGAGTTCTTGTTCTAGTAGGGTCTTCATGTGCTGCTTCACCTCCGCGGTCGCGATTGCAGGCGATGGGTACACCCTAGCAGGCCGACATATCCGAACTGGGTCGGTCGGGCTGCGCAAGTGCACCCTTACCGCCTGATGATCAGCATGGGTACCATGTCGTACAACCTCCACACTGGCCACCCAGTCCAACAGCGGTGCCGAAACGTACCACCTGTCCAGTCTCGAGGTTGCATCTCCTCCCCCTTGAAGCGTGTACCGATAAGTGTGAGTCTTGGCGTATACTCCCGCTTATCCAGTGCGTCGTGTGCCGTCGGTGTCACGAGCGCATCCACCATCCCCCAGTGGGCCAGCAGGTTGGCCAGTGCGGGTGAATCGTGAACAGCAGCAGGCCGCAACCAACTTCTGTCCCAAACTTCATCTAATGTGCAGTTGAAGTCACCTCCAAGCATTATCTGATCCACCTCCGGTAGTTCGATCTCAGCCAGTTAGCGGTAGAAGGCCTCTCGTTTGCCACGTTGATGAGGAGCGTAGATGCAAATCACTAGTAATTCCTTGTCCCCTAGCGTACCCAGTATAGCGATGAAATGCGGGCTCCATCTTGATTCCAGTAATGGTTGAACGTCAGTGAAATGTCCGTACGGATGAATTAATATGGCCACCCCCGCTTTACCGTCAGATGCTGGTGCCCATAACGATAGCTGCCGACAATCGGCACCCGTTCTAAACCCCCATCTGGTATTGTAACGCCTCTGTTCCGTGAGTATTTCCCCCGCTTCGACATGCGTTTCCTGTAGTATGATTAGGTCCTGCTGTCCGTGAGAATCCGTTGTTTTGAAGGTGTTAAAATAATCTTCCCGTTTGGCAGTCTTGCCTCTGAAGGCATTGACATTGTGCGTTACGCAGCTAAAAGTCTGCTCGTCTTGATGCAGACGAGGGTTCCTCCCTCGGGAGACTGGAATGGCCTCCTCGCGCACATGCGCAGCAATGATGCGTTGCCTGTCCGCGGAAAATTCTTGTTGTATCTGTCGGGGTCGTGACCCTGACGGCAGCGTCGGAAAAAAATCGCTAAGCGTCCGCTGGCCTGGTCTCCTGGTTATACTTTCGTGGGAAGCATAAACTGTTATGTGACGGGGCGTGTTGCCTCTCTCTGTCACGTGTTGCCCAGCCACTCCTGGTTCTCGGAGTGGTCTGGACGAGCCGGCCTGGCAGCCCTTAGCGTCGGTTAGAGACGGTCGCCCCTGTAGTCAAGGCTTCCAATCTCTCATCCCACGTGATACCGCTTGGGATCGTGAGTAAACTACTCCAATGCCCGTGCTGCACAATTTGTTCGCATATACGGCGTAGCATCGGTAGCTGCTGGTAGATATGCCCGTAATGTTCACGCGGCGTTGTTCCCAGTGGCGTGGTGTCCCACGACCAAGCTACGAACTGCAATATGTGTAGCGTCCACCAGCACTCCGCCGATATCCCTGCGGGTTTCACCCCGTTGACCACCCCTGGGTGTAACTGCAACAGTCGTGACCAGCGTTGTGAATCTCCCGCAAGTTTCCTGTCCGCGGCCTCTTGTCCATTAGTGGTAGTACAAGCTGCGAGTCAGGAGCGACACAACTCGACCGCCAATTTGGGTCCATTATCGTCCGCAATCACACCTTTCAAAATGGACGTCGCCATGTCGTAGCTTTCCAAAGCACCCCATTGTAGCATAATGTTCCGCGGCAAGTTCTTGGCAGCCAGCTCCGGATACGGCAAGTAACTGAACAAACTATGGAGCGAGTTTCGATGGGCCAATAGCCATGGCATCAACTCGCTAAGTGTATTCTTGCGAAGTTGGTCCGTTGGAGGTCGATGCTGTGACGGAACTTTCCGTAGCCAATGCTGTACCGCCATCGCATTCTCGTGGATTAGATGTTTCATTTTTACTCGTTCCGTAAGAAGTTCAGGTTCTCCGCCGATACAGTCGATCAGTTGTTTCAGTACAGGAAGTGCAACTTGACCGTGTTTAGTCACCGGGTGTCTCGTTTCCATTCGCCCAGCGGCTATAGCAGAATCAGCAGTTGCGGCGACAGTAGTGGAGGCTAGTATTCCTGCGGCTCTGTTTAGCCGCTCCTCTTCGCCCGCCAGCCCTTCGTCCAGCGCCGCGATGTCACATGGAGCCGAGCTGAGTTCGGGTATACCCAACCTGCGGTGGACAATATCCAGTCTCTCTCTCCAGGAATCCCTCCGGCAATGACCTTGTTGGTCTGTTCGGAGTCGTCCATCAGGTCTACATTTTCCAAGTGCGCTGCCCCAAAATGATTGTGAGCAATCACCTCGTCATACCACTCGTGTGCTCTACACTCCTTCCGAGCAAATGTCATGTCACCTTCAGCTTGCTCATTAGTGGCCAGCCCGGCATGGTGCAACCCATAAAAATGAGCTTCATCACGCCGGAGGACCAGCATCAGCGGGAGCACATGTAGGCGCCGGTATTGGTCTAGCATTATTTTTGCCGTGGCTGTATCCATTGATCCACCACATCCAGACTCATGAATGCCTCCAGAGGGAACTGATATTCTTTGTAGTAATATCGCTGGACCGTCGTATCCTGATTGGTTTTAATGTCAAAAACGAAGATTGGCTCACGCAGATACTGGGCCATTGCTCGCAGGACTTCCGCTCCCGCCTAAAATGCTACCAGTACTTGAGTGTTAACTGTCCGAGTGCGCTCTTGCGCATAATGCGAATATAACGCAGCCGTGGCGACCGCGTTATCAGGCGACGTGGGGGCCGTGGGGTAGAGCTTCTGTAGTTCGCTTTGTGGTGAGACAAGCTGACATTCCACGTCGCTGGCCAGATTCGACATCATCAGCGTATAGATGGCTCGTTTAATCTTGTTAGTATCGCGAACCACTTCGCTGGAAAATCTGAGCGTATCCCCGGTAACGAAAGAGGTGGATCCGTACAATGCGGCATATGCACATTGTCCGTTCGCCGGAACCTTAATAAGCTGTCCTTGTAAGGGGAGGAGAAAAGTAGGTAGTTGTTGCGGCATCCCCGTCGCTACTTTGGTTGCCGTATAGACAAAACCATCTTGACTTAGTGAAGGCTCTGTCGTTGGATGAGTCTGACATACGTCCTCCCTGCTGTCCTGGTGAGCCGCCTCACACCCACCCATTGTTGTGCTCGCCAGCGTGTCACTATCAGACATACCCGCCGACATTGATTCGTCCATCTGTTCCTTCTGTTCGCCATTCGTTTCAAGAGAGAAAGGGAATTCCGATCCCGGTGTTGCCGCCGGTGACCTGTTAGAAGATGTAGGGGATGATCCCACGTAGCTGGATATGTCCGATCTAGCCTGTTCTTCACGATATTCGTCGTCCACTTCCATGCCGTCGTCCTTTTCGTCCATCGCAGCTGCAATTCCAGTGGCATCCGACCTCACCTCCCTGGCCTCGCCGATCGTGTCGGTTTGTCCGATGTGCGGCTGATCCATTGGAAAAGCATACGATGCTTCCGCGTATTCGTCAACACTGGATACGCTGCCGTCACTATCCGATTCCTCCGTCAACGCAGCAACCTTCCTTTTGCTCTTGCTCGGTTGAACGCCGCGAAACCTGTAGTTGGCTGCTTGGGGTTGGCTCTTGCTTTCCCTTTCGCCTTGCCCGTGCGTCTTCCTTTGCTCGGTAGGGACCTGTCCCCCTTCCCTGCAGACAGCGTGTCTTTCGCACGTGCGCTGTTGGGTGCGACCTTGTTCTCTCCTTCCTTCATCGCAGTCGCCTTGCTCTGGTAATCGAGCCTGGTCCGTTGATCCTGCATCTCACTCCTGAGTTGTTCTCCTGTTTCCGCATCCGGTACCTTGGTCCCGCTTTTTCTGCTGCTGGCCAAGTCGCCCTGGTCTGTCCTCTGGTTTCGGTCCGGAGGATTCTCAGCGGAACTGCTCGCAACCTCGGTTGTCGTCACACTCAATCTCAGGTTCTCTTGACCCTCTGATGCATTGTTCGTTTGATCAGCATTCTCCATACCGTCTTGCTCCTCAGTCGCTGCCTTTGCCTTTTCAGCTGCTGCCAACGTCGTGGCGATTTTCGTCTGCAGTGTATCCAAAAACACCTCAAGACTGTCGCCGTCAGAATGACGGTACTGTGTCGCTGATCCCATCGCCTAACGCGTAATTGCCCCAGTGTAGGTCCTCTTAAACTTGGTCTCCTTAGCTGTTGACTATACGTTGCTTTGCAGAAACCTGTGGTGTGATATGGCGCATAACACCTGACGCATGGAAGTCGCGGGTGCAGTAAGTGATGGTGAATGGTAAGCAAGTGTCCATCGACACTGAGCTTGGTTATTCCCCTCAGCCCGGATGGGCAGTCCAGTCCCCAGAAGCTAATCATCATATACCGGTTGTCGATAACTTCCGTGGAGTCCGTCCGTGGTCTCTCCGCGTCAGCGATTTCCACCCCAGGCAGTTTGGCGAGTGGCGCGAGCAACGTTACCATCCCCAGCCCGTCCGCGCCGTGTATGCGAACCGCATATTGCCGGTGCAGATGTGCCGGCTTGAGCAATCCGGTCATAAGCATGGAGTTTGTGTCTTCTAGAGTAATACACACTCCTTGAATTCGAAACGCGAGTTCTTCATACCACTGAGCTTTGCCTTTCGAATGAAATACAAAACTTAGTGTATGTATCCCATCAAAATGAAGCATTTTCACGTCGTCCATCATCCGATCAATCATCCATCGACCTCTTTCAGAATCAGCATTAGCCTCGTATAATAAGGCGAAGAGAGCAATATGCGTCATCGACTTTCGCAGTTTCGCACTGGGTGCTACAACCGCCGTCAATGTCACCTCCACATGTCTTTCGTGGAACTGCTCTATCATAGCTCGTTGCATGACCGTCATGGTCGCTTTGAGGAAGTTGGGCGCGTGAGCAAGTTTTAGCTCCCCGTTTAGATAAGCCAGTAACGCTTCCGTCTCTCCCGTTGTGCGTTTCCGTAACGCGTCATCCTTGCGAACTTCCGACTCTTGAATTGCGGCCTCCTCTAGCTCGCATTCCTTCTGAGTCTTTGTTACTGCTGGCTGATTCGTCCAGTTCCTGGCCAGCGTCTCTAAAAGCGCGTGTTGCTCTCGAGGTTTCCATCTCCCTGCGATAGAGTTGACCGCTGGTGGCTCTGTGTTCACCCGCTTGTCACGTCTCATTGCATTCATCACCGCAGCTGCATAATTCCCCGTTGCCTGAGTCGGTTGAGACCCCGCATTCGTTGTTCCGTTGTCCGCCGAGGCAATATCGGTCGAATGATCCCTGCCCGTCACAGTCCTTGCTTCTTGCTCGTGATCTGCGCTCTCGTCGTCCTCTTGTTCCGGCTGATCGCCGGTCGGGTCCTTCTACCTGTATGGTGTGGTTCACTCGAGTTTCCCATCGGATTGATGGTGCTCCCTCCACCTCTGGTGGTTCATATGGTGTGGTTCACTCGAGTTTCCCATCGGATTGATGGTGCTCCCTCCACCTCTGGTGGTTCGCTCCGAGTCGCCTATCTGTACTCCGTCAGTCACTGCTCCCGGGCGATCTCGTCCTCCAGTGCCGTCAGGTGGCTCCCGGTCCATGGCGATCCTCGTAGTTGGGTTAGTATCCCGTCTGTCTCCTCAATCGTAGGCTGTGCCGCGCTGCGCTGGTACGGCTCCGTTGGTTCTCGTGTCAAATCCCCGTGGGTTTTCCCGGGAAAATTTCAGAGGAGAACGCCTTACGCACACCATACAGTGCTGTACTAGCACAATAAGTCTGTGTAGGCACCATAGAAACTGATGAGCACCTTCCCAGATCGACCAACACACTCCCAGCACCATACGAGGCGACGCGTGCAAAAGGGCTGCGGGTAGGGTAAATGTGTGGCTCTGCCGTCAGCGGGATGCCATTTGTGGTGTACCCACTTCAATTTCGAAAGGAAGGGAGAGCAGCGAGAATAATGCCGAGACGTGTTCAATGGCGAGATGTCGCCGTGGAGGTGGACGCGGCTGAAGCCGAAGCGGTGATGTCAAATCTAAAGGCATTCGATATAGATAAGAGCAACTCTATGGGGTGCACCATGTGTCTCTGCGCGGAGCACAAGATGCGCTATCGTCTGCTTGAGTGCAGTGCCGATTCCTGCGCCGAGGCGATCCCAATGAAGTGCGCCTGGCGTGGGAAGATGCTCACGTGCTTGAGCACGGATAAGGTCTCTTTGTTCGAGTACGGCGAGCACAACTCCGCCGCTCCCTCTCCAGCGCCCAAGAAGCTAACTCTGGCGCAGAAAGCGTTCTGCCGCGACCTGGCGGAAAGCAATTTGCGTCCGATGCGTATTCGACATGCTCTATCGCGCAAATTCTCGACGCCCCTGGAGGAGTTACCTGGCCTAAAGACTGTCCAAAACTTTGTCAATCACTACAGCCGCACTCAAATGGAAAACCACGACCGCGTGGAGGACCTCGCGGCCTGGATCCACGAGCGCGCATATTCCGGGTCCGAGTCCATGACCCAGGCATTCACTTTCGCATGGCGCATGGACAATCGGAACAAACCCATCGTGGGCAACGGCTCCGACACGAAGCCATTCTTAGTTGGCATCTCCACAAAAGCCCTAATGTTGCGCCTGTCCGTCCCGCCTGAGGCTTTCATACTCCACCTCGACGGGACGTACAAGACCAACCAGAGCGACTACCCTGTTGTTGTGGTGGGGGTGTCGGATCGGTCGCGGAGGTTCCACCTAGTTGCCCTTCTAGTTATGTCGAAGGAAACGCAGCCGATGTTTCAGGAAGCTCTGCTGTCATTGCGACGTGTATACTTCTGGGTATCTGGGAAGCACCTGACTGTCGACTACGCTATGGCAGACGGCGACAGAGCTCAGTGCAACGCCCTCGCTGCGGTTTTCGGCGACAATCCACGGTACCGCTTCCTGATGTGCTTTTTCCATGTCGTCAAGAACATACAGGAGCGGGTAAAACTTCTTTCCGCGCATGCACAAGCGAGACTACTACGAGAGATATACGATCTGCACTTCGCGCGCAGTCAGTCGGAGTATGTGGGGATGCTGCGTTCTATTTTACAAGCCTGGATGAGCGACCCAATTTTAGTTCCTTTCGCCCAATACTGTCACGCCCAATGGCTCACTGGACACTTTCGGTTGTGGCAGGTGTTCTCTACACCGACTGGATTCGCCTCCACTAACAACCCCGTCGAGACTTTTAACGGGTTGTTAAAGCGAGACTACACGCTGCGTCGCCGACTTAAGATGGGGACTCTCCTGAGAGAGCTTTTTGCCTGCTGTCAGGATCAATCCAGTAGTGCCCGAGCATTTGAGTTCGCTGTCGTCCCAAGCGCTACGCTCGGACGCAGGGTGTCCGAGCTAGTCCGCTTGAAGTTACTCGGCGTGGCAGAGAACCAGGATGTGGATGCTGTGCGCGCTGGATTGTGTTGCAATCTGCGTGTGATATCACTACCTGCACCTCGTGTTCCTGTTGCGCCAAACAAACGTAGTGTCGAAGCCATCGCGGTGACAGCCCAAATGGGCTCTAACTACGCTAGAAAGGAGTTTGAGAGGGAACCCATCGACGGGTGGCCAGTTGACATACTGCGCCAATGGTGCCCGTGTTCGTTCTGGTTTGCATTTGGGGCCTGTATCCACGTCCTGTTCGCCATGCGTGTAACCGCTCACGTCGACAGCAGAGGCCGGGAGGTGCTAATAAACACCCGTAAGAGAAAGCGAGGTGCAATTGCCGTGCTGGCGGACATCGGTCGACCGGCGATCGTTGGATCCGCGCTCAGTTTCGAGTGATTCAGCTACTACATATCGTGTGCCTGCATCTCTCCTGTCTAACATTCAGGCACTCTTCCACATTTCCATTTACATCTATGCGAGGGCGTAAGTGCTATAGCTGTATTCACTTTACTGCGGTCCAGCACACACAATAATACAAATAAGGTCGCAACTTAACCTACCTGGTATTTGATTATAATAAGGTCTCCACAAACATGATTTACGCGAGGAATCTTATATTCCTACTCGATATCGCTTACAATATCAACCTCAATGTGTTTGTTATTACGCTTCGCCCAGCACCTGTCACAGGAGCACTTGAACCAGCGCTCGTTGCCATAGTGGACGGTCACTTGAGCTCCAGCATTCACATTGCGAATCATTTTAACCATGACGCGCACCCGGGTCCGGGTCTGTTGCTCAACGAATGCCGCATTCGGCTGGCACGAGTGTGAAATGAATCGCGTTATGGATCCACACCGCTGCGCATCCACGTAGACATAGTTACCCAGCACAGACTTGGCGTTATAGAGCATTGTGTATCCGCTGTTATACTTGAGAGCTTTAGCAGGTTGACCTTCTACTACGGCCGCAAACTCTGTAAGCTCTCCACAGTACTCTCCAATCACGTCGCCCACATCCAGCTCCGTGGTTGTGTATACACCGAGACCGACACGGCCCGTGTCGAACAACTTAAGTGTCTCCAGCGTGCGCGGAGCGTTGCTGCACCTCGCTCCAAGCTTGCAATACTTGGGGGTGCAGAACGACTCGGACGCTACATTAGAGCATGTGTCCCAAAAGCAATCCCCAAAGCACCTACAGGGGTCGAAGATCCCAATGTCGGGGAACTTTACCCCGTTGCGCCTGCACGTGGTGATCTTCTCCACTTCGGGTGGCCAACGGACAGTGCGGCATTGTGGTCGCCCCTTCTTAGATGAGGGGTCTTCGTACGACTCTCGCCTGGCGTGCAGTATCTCTACCTCCTTCAGCACCTCGGGGCTTTTCATTAAAGCTTCAAACTTCACGGGCTTGAACGCCTTCGCGTGGTGGATGACGCTGCCGCTCCTCGTGATGGCACATTTGGCCAGGTGCCGTCGCTTACGCGACCTGGGCACGTGCCACTGGGCACGCTTCTTGGAGGCCTGGTGCCGGATCTTGTCTCGCGCGTGACGATTGGGAATAGACCGCATATAGGCTGCCGCCTTCTACTAATGGAGCTTGGTTGGCCACCGGCTGAATCCACAAGCAAGTCACGGTCATCTTGAGATGACACTAGGTCCACAATCTCGTCCACGGACGACCGCAAGAAACTCTCCTCGCGTACCCCTACGACCTGAGACGTCGCCAGAGCTCCTCTGTTGTTTGGATGCGTTTGGTTCGGAATGCCGTGAGCGCTGGACGCCTGCTCGTCCTCCGAGCATGACTCCACAACCAGTAAGTTGCTCGTTGACGACCGCACTAACATTTCCTCGCTTGCATCATCTAGGTTATACGTGGGGGAAGCTCCTTCGCTGCCCGCTGGTGCTAAAATATCGCCCCAGGGGTCGCTGGGCGCCAGCACGTCATCCACGCAAGTCAACTGGTCCGGGGAACTACATACACTGCTCTGTGGTGTTTCGGGGACGATATCCTCGCATGCATCCCGTACCATCTCACGGGCAGCTTCGCAAGCGGCAGCGACGGCTCCTTCCAGGGCCGTTTTGAGTGCGCTGGCACGGTTGGGAGCCTCAATGGTGCCAGGGTGCAGCTGGAACGTCCGCAGCTTGCGCCAGATACCGACAACGGGCTTGTTGGGCCCCTCTGTGACCCGCTTAAGCATCATGTCCGTCGGTATCACCTCCCCGGTGTCCACAGCGATCGGGAAAGTCACGTCCGCGCCTCCATCTACGCGGGTAACGATAGCACGGCGATGGCCTCTCATGTTGCCCGACACGAACGCGCGACTATAGTACTCGATTACGTCCCCAGCGTGGAGCGCCTCCGGAGGCAGCTCCGACGCGCTGAGGCCTGGCATGACTCGATTACGTCCCCAGCGTGGAGCGCCTCCGGAGGCAGCTCCGACGCGCTGAGGCCTGGCATGATCCTGGTCTGCGTGCTGGACGCGCGAGCGCACTGCAAGCTTCCTGGTGTGCCGCTGCAGCTTCCTGGTCAGGAAGATTGTGGCGTGCACCACAGCACGTTGTTCTGGTGTGGTCCACCGCACCAGTTCACAGCACAATTACTGCATTTTCATTGATGCGGTCCGCAATAAATGGAACCCGAAGCGCATCGGTCCACATGGATTTGATGGTGGG
>JAIKVB010000720.1:0-20419 GCA_024679045.1 Phytophthora brassicae
TACCGGTAATTCTGTGCTTTCACTGAAAGCCTTTCAGAATCAGTTTCACGGTAGTGAAGGTCATGCGCGTCGCTGTTGTGGGCGTCGTGTTCCTGGCGTCTCTGGTTATCACGGGCTGGACGGCTCTAGCGTGGGTTCTCACCCCACTCTTCGTGCTTGCAGCGCTGCCTCTACCGGCGTTTGTGCAGACTAAACGTTTCTACCGCCGCGTCACTCGCTTCATGTGCGTAAAATCACAAAAATAAGAAATTTAACGTTGTATTTGACTTAAATATGTGTTTTTTCTATCAAGACAATGGGCTTGGATGGGTCAAGTCGTTCTGCTGCTTGGTACGAGACTGCACGTTGAAGTAAACATTTATTATCAGTGTTAGACGCTCACTATGACTTTGTTTGACTACAGAAAAAGTGTTTGGAATTCAAGTGCAAGTTTACGGTGATGCCGAGACGAAAGCTCATGAAAACGACATGCCACAAGACCGCGCACTGTGGCTGTCGAATCACCGCACTCGCATCGATTGGATGCTGTTGTGGAGTGTGGCGTGGCGAACGCGAACTCTGCATCAGTTGCGGATCGTTCTCAAGGCTCCTCTGCGTAAAATCCCCATCTTCGGTTGGGCCATGCAGCACTTCATCTTCATATTTCTGGTACAATCACTGCACCTTTTGGGTTTAAAGCTTGAGTCAAACTAACGTGAGATTCATATTTCTGGTACAATCACTGCACCTTTTGGGTTTAAAGCTTGAGTCAAACTAACGTGAGGGGTATTGAATGCAGCAACGCCGCTGGACAGACGACCAAGTAAACCTACGCAAGTTATTGCCGTTCCTCACGACGGCAGAACCGGATGCTTCGAGACGACCAAGTAAACCTACGCAAGTTATTGCCGTTCCTCACGACGGCAGAACCGGATGCTTCGTATCTTCTGTTCCCTGAAGGCACAGATCTCAGTGAGAGTAATCTTGAAAAGAGTGTGGCGTTTGCGGAAAAGAACGGTCTGCCGCCACGCAACTACTCGCTGTACCCGCGTACAACAGGCTGGACATTTATGTTTCCGTTACTGCGCTCACAGCTCACTGCTGTCTACGACGTCACCATGTTCTACGTCGACTACGCTACAAACGAACGCCCATCGGAAGCGTCGCTTCTAAATGGTCGAGTACCGCGGATGATCCACTTCTACATCGAGCGTGTGGATATTTCCTTGCTTGACAACAAAAGCGAGAGCGAACTTGCAAGTTGGCTGGAAACCCGTTTCGAGCGGAAGGAATCGTTGCTCAAAACTTTTTACGAATCCAATGGTAAGCTTCCAGACGGAGCAGAACCTATTTTTCAACACGACCAAGCGTCTGCTGTGACTGGGCTGTTAGCATTCTGGCTTGTATTGATCGGTACTTCCATCATACTCGGACTCATTGGTAACCTCATCTCAGTTATCGCAGCTGTAGTGCTCATCGCCGCCTACAGTATTGGTACTACCTACGGCTCCGGTGTGGATGGATTTCTCATTAACAATTTGTAAGTAGGGCGCTAATCTACGTTGTATGGTTGGTAACGCGTTGAAGATACAAATACACATAAAATTGACTCACTTACGAATGCAGATTGGCGGCTTTAATGGCCTTACCCTGGACGAAGAGGACGAATATCCAGCGCCAGTCAGTGTAATCCACGTGTGTTTAAGCGCTTGGCTGGCAGTGATCCGTTTCTCTGGGTTCTTCTCTAGTAATTTACTCAGAAGTTGTTTTAATTGTGAAGATGCCTTCGGTTTGTTCGGAAACTCCAACTCCTGATGTGTACAAGCGCTTGGTGGGTAAAATGGACCATATCCAAAGACCATCTCGAAAAGCAGGACGCCTGCACTGAACATATCAATACCTGGACCGTAAGACGTTTTCCCATCAAGTAACTCTGGAGCAATGTACCCAACTGTACCAAAAATGCCAGCAAAAGGTAGTGAGGTCTGATGGGCATCAAAGGCACGAGAGGCACCGAAGTCGCACAGTTTTAAAGTACTTCCGCCATTGTCCAACAAGACATTGTGAGGTTTAATATCGTGGTGTACGATGTTGTTGCTGTGAAGGTAGTCGAGCGCTTGCAGTAGTTGAGTAAAGAAATCACGGCACTTGTTTTCTTCCATCCCAGCTCCAGTAATTAGCGTATTAAGAGAGCCACTGTCGGCGCGCTCCAGTATGAAGTAGTGCGCGCCATCGTCTTCAAAGGCGTCCAGTAGCTTAATAATATGTGGATGATCCAGACCTTTATGAATGATCTGCTCTCGAATCACTGACTGCTTCTCTTCCGGAGAGATCAAAATGTACTTTGGCACGATTTTCACCGCCACCTCCTCCAGCGAGGACTTGTCCTGACCAGCGCACACTTTCCCATAGGCGCCAGCAGCAAAGGACTCGCGGATAAGGAGACTTGTCCTGACCAGCGCACACTTTCCCATAGGCGCCAGCAGCAAAGGACTCGCGGATAAGGTAGCGTCCATGCATGGCTTTTTCACGAAGGGTAAGTAGCGCCGAATTCTCTGACGCTGTACGCATACGGGGGCTTGCACAGCTTTTCCGTGACGAACGCGTCCGCATAATTGACGGTGCAACTTCAATGACGACAGCGTCTTCGCTAATACAGTCATTAGCTGAGTGAGACCCGGACGAACTACGTTCTGTACTGGTGTTACTACCGTTCGAGGACGAAATGTGGACAGCGGTTCCTGAGCTGTCAAGACTTTCTAGATCGGTCGTGTACATGCTCTTACTCTTCTTCGGTATCGTATTGGAGACTGAACGACGACGCCGTGTAGCAGCCAGTCTCCCTTCTTCAAAGCTCAGCGCTCGCAAGTAGCGATGGTCGCCCGGATTGCGTCGCTGGAACCATGAGGGGTCGACGCCGCAGCGCACGCGGTTACAGATGACGATGTCTTCCTCCAATATGCTAAAGTTGCGCAACAGCAACAGTTTCTTGCCGTTATGGCGCTTAACACGTTGGTTCTCGGCGTCCACAGCGTTCGCCCCCATTTGCGACGTCGGGTTCTCGGGTTTGCTCTGCGAACGGTGTAATGTGGCGTTGCAGCCGATTCGCACCACGGACAAGTCCAGTGGCTTCTTGGTGGGCTGATGCTCGAGGTGAACAGGGTCGAAACTCATGACAATACAGTAACAAAGACTTGATGTGTCTTCGACTATTCTGAAAGTGACGGTGCGCAACGGTTCAACGAGTACAGTAGTTGTAACGGATTTGAGAGGGTATGCTCAGCTTCAACGTGGCAGCAGCGATATGCAGTGAATAGTGATGGATGGGAGAGCTTGATAATACTTGCAGCTGGATAACAACCGAGAGAGAATGTATTTGTAAATGTTTGACATTCTCAGAGGTATTGAAGCGAAATATGCTGAAAGTGTGTGTGGTGCACACTAAAACGTTATGTTGCATGAACTTCTTTAGGACGTCGCACCACCAAAAACAAATACACAAATACACATTTATAAGTTGCTAGTAGAACCGCCTACTGCTACTACTACGTTCTTCTCCAGGAAGCAACTCATACGCAGTCTCTTCAAATTCGTCATCCATCAGGAGACCGGGTACGTCTAAAACCGTGGAGAACTGGAAACGTGGCAGCACGTAGAACACGTACAACACTCCCCAATTCGGCACCAAGTATATCCCAGTCGAGATCATCAGACGAATGGACTGCTCGACTAGGCCCCCATTATCATCAAAGAACATGCTGTCGCATTCGCGCTTTTTCCCTAAAATAAAAGCAAAACATGTTTAATTTGCTGTACGGTGCAAATGCGGCACAACAATTCTTACCACCAACACCAAAAGAGAGGTACGCATCTTCCGCGAGCTGCAAGCTGGTACTGACTAAATTGCACTATCGCACGAATAGCGTTGTATCAAAGAACAATCCGCGTTAGCAATTATAACAGAGAATTTGGGTAGTCAGCGCACGTACGATCAGGAGAACCCAAAGTTGGTGATGCGATTGCTCTAGCTCCGTCACAGCGATAGTATCGAACCCTTGGAATGTCTTACCCTACAAGGCAGCAACAACCTTAGTATGGAACTAGTACATGTAGTCACTACGCTGAAGCGATCTCGAGCTGAGTTGTACCTGTTTTCGTGACGTGGATCTGATCTCTTCAAGTACAATACGACCTGGGATTGCAAAGATTGCTGTACACACATATTGGTTAATAGGGAACACTGAAAATGTACTGAAAGAAAGCACACCTGTAAGGACGACTGCAGTTATCGACATGGCCATCCACGTGACGTGGTGGCAGTCGATCTCATTCGACATCACGACAACCAACAGCGCATCCGCCGTCATACCAATTGTGGTTAGTGCCACAAACGGGATCAACATACTGTAAAACTTCCATCGTCAGCAGTAAATCAGCGTAAGTTTTATACTGTTGAAGCACCAAGTAAGTAAATCTCCTTACTTTCGTACCAGTTTCGTGCGGCTGACCAATTCTCCAGCGGATTTCCCATACAACACACACGAAATTGCAACTTGGACACAGCGAAAGTACTTGGCGAGCACGAGATTCTTGGGGTTGTTAGAAATGAAGCACTCGTAGACCAGCAACGCCATCTGCAGCGCCGCGAGCGCCAGCATGCTAAGGTTCGTAATGTACCATTGTGAGTTAAGAAAAATGGGCAGGATCCGCTGGAAGGCGTAGACGCTTGCGACCAATGTAGCCATACTGAAAGTCCCAAAACTTAAGCTACGTGCACAGACAAGCAGCGCACTGTCGGTAGTGAACACCTCGAGGCAATCCGGTAGCATTTCAAATCAAGAGGCGAATCTTTATTAGGGCGTAAACAGGCGCGCAATCTTCTTTAGAAACGGCCAATAAACGTTTCTAACGGTTTTGCCGAAAGGACGCATGCAGTTTCAACTGAATCTGATCTCCACTTTTTTCGGTTAATATTGCTGCTATTCATTGTCCAATCTACTCTAAAACCTGCAGGATGTTCTCTCCGCGGTCGGACAAAGATTGCGACGTGCGCACTCCTGCACTCGTACACGACATCGCCGAAGAGGGGTCGGATATGACGCGAGAGATTTACAGTGCAGTATTGAAAGGCTCCAAAGACGGCCGAGTTCGCACCAAGTCACTGCCAGACGTGAGCGATGTGCTCTCGCAATGTTGAAAGGCTCCAAAGACGGCCGAGTTCGCACCAAGTCACTGCCAGACGTGAGCGATGTGCTCTACAAAGACATTGGTTCGTGGCAATAGAATAAATAGCGGGTAAGACACTGCTTGCTCATGTTTAGGCGTGTTGGTGTTTATGCAGGGAAGGCGTTGAACATGGTGCAGCCAGGAGGATTCCGTCGAGACCATGTCATCGCCAACTTGCCAGCAGGGGAATAGCGAGTAAGACACTGCTTGCTCATGTTTAGGCGTGTTGGTGTTTATGCAGGGAAGGCGTCGAACATGGTGCAGCCAGGAGGATTCCGTCGAGACCATGTCATCGCCAACTTGCCAGCAGGGGAAACGGAAGTACCGATTTACATGCAGAACTCGTTTATAACGTCTATCGGACCCAACAGCTTCCTCCAATCAACTTATTGCTGCTTTGTAAACGATACACTCCATCTTGGCGATGACGAAAGCGAAAATGTACGTTTGTTGCTGTTCTAGCGGAGAAATTTCTCGGATTTTTAAAGTGTTCGTGCTGGTTATGAAACCTCAATAGAAAGAACTCATTCCGCTATTTAGCAGTCTCGAGTCAGTTTACACTGCCAAGAGCGAGACGTCCAGCAGAGGAGCGTCCATCAAGAAGACGGTATTTACCATTTTCAAGAGCTTCATTGGCAGTGGCATACTATTTCTTCCCAAAGGATTCCAAAATGGAGGCATGCTGTTCTCAATAGTTGGGATTTGTGTATCTGCAGCTCTCTCTACCTTCTGTATGCTGCGTTTGGTTGAGTGTTCTAGCATACTTCTGCGCTCCACTAAGTACCACAACGTCTCGTACGGAGTCGTGGGGGAGAAAGCTTTCGGTAGTTTCGGACGTCGGGCGGTGAACGTGTCCTTGGTCCTCTCTCAAATCGGCTTTTGCTGCTCTTATCTCATTTTCGTGGAGAAGAACATTGGCCAGGTCTTGTTACACACATTTCGCCTCCAAAACTCCACCAAAACATCTTCATGGACGTTGATTTTGCTACAGATTCCGCTGTACACACCGCTAGCATGGGTGCGTCGTCTGGAGTACTTCGCCGCCACAAGTTTATTTGCCGACGTGCTCATTATTTTCGGTCTGGTGTACATTCTAACGTACGCCGTAAAAATTCTCGAAATGACACCTCCAGACGAATCAACGTGGCAATATTTTAACTCAGACAATTGGGCTATGTTCCTTGGCGTCGCTGTCTACTGTTTCGAAGGTATCGGTTTGGTGCTTCCTACCTACGACTCTATGGACGATCAGATCAAGCACAAATTCCCTGCCATTCTATCATGGTCTGTTCTAGCTATCTTGGCGGTTTATATACTGTTCGCTGGTACAGTATACGCTGCCTTTGGATCGAACACTCAGTCTGTCGTGACGTTGAATTTACCCAACGCAAGCGAGAGCAGCGGTACCATGATCGTACAGCTCACGTACTCACTGGCACTAATTCTCTCGTAGTACGCTGCCTTTGGATCGAACACTCAGTCTGTCGTGACGTTGAATTTACCCAACTCAAGCGAGAGCAGCGGTACCATGATCGTACAGCTCACGTACTCACTGGCACTAATTCTCTCGTACCCTTTAATGCTGTATCCGGTCATTAACATCCTCGAGAGTATCCTATTTCCATCCCAACGTATCAAGGGTTTCTGGCGATGGAAAAAGAATGCCTTTCGCTTCGCGCTTGTCTGTCTTACTGCTGTCATTGGGTATTTTGGCAGGGAAGAGGTAACGTGTATATATTATCGTGCAGGTTAGTGATTATCTTTTCTAATATTTCTCTGTTTTTCATATTTCAAGCTGGATAATTTCGTCTCTATCATTGGTGGCTTTTGCTCCGTACCGCTTGCATTCATTTATCCATGTTTGTTTCATTCCAGGTAAGAAAAATTATCTTGTCTTTCCTGTACACTATTATAATTAACTGACATAATAATTGCTATTTATACCGTTAGACTGGTTAACCGTGGACATTTATTGAATGGTATCGTAGTTGCCATTGGGCTGTGTACGATGGTCTTCGCCACATTTCAATCACTTTCGACGTGGAAATGATTGTCGAATAATTGAAATCATAATTTGAATACACAGCACAAAAAAAATACTTCGAAGTAGAACGCAATAATTCTGATGTTGTTCATCGCTTTCCTTGTTATTTTTGTGTTTGTTTGTATCTTTCTCGATTGAGCGCACGGAATGACAATTATCTGCTCACTTTTGAACTGGAAAAGTCTCCATTGGTGGTGCGTTTGTTTGCTGCTGATAAGTACAATCGGCGTCGGTCAATCGGTTCGTCTCGTTCGCGTCTTCTTCATGTGCTGGTTTGGAAATGTGATGTGTCATGCACTAGGTTTGTTGAACTGTCGTACCATCTGAATGGGGTCTTGGTTTGCTTGCTGATAAAAAGCTTCATGCTCCTTTTCAAAGTCCATAAACCCCACAATCAGCTTGGTCACCTTCACCCTCGTTGCTTGGCAACGGTTAAACACCTCATCCCACCCTCCATTTCAACGTCGGACGTCGTAAAGCTTTAATCGGTGTAGCAGTCGAGGTTTACGGGTTCACAAACGAAGTTGGAAGCTGTTGCTGACCACCCATAAAAGCACCTCCAAACCCTGGAGGGGGGCGCTTCGCCACGCGCGGCGGCGACGGATCCTGCGTCTCGTTCTGGGTCGACGGCGTCGAGGAGCCCATGAACGCGCTCAAGCTTGAAGTTCTCTGCTGATACAGCGCTGATTCACGTTCAACAGCCGCCAAATCAACCATGGGAGCAAAATCCTGACTTTGGCCCGTACGCTTGCCAAAACCAGGAGGTTGGACACTGGCAACACCTCCTGGAGCAGTCGAGGGGAACGTAAATCCAGCGTCCAAACTACCGTTGCTGCCGAATCGCATACCTAAGCCCAGGTTCCCTCCTAGCAAAGCACCGTTAGAGCTCGTGCTTGTGCTGTTTCCCCACCCGGAAAGCAGAGATTGGCTCGAAAATCCACCCGCGTCGTTAAACGTGTTGAAACTAGGGTAGCCAAGAGAAGACCCGATTGAACCATTGCCAGTAGCTTCAAATGCAGTGTTCCGACTCTGCTCAGGTGGCGAAATCGGGCTCGGCGCTCGAAGGCTAAACGCTCCACCGTTCGACAAAGTATCGAGAGGAGAAGGTGCAGAAGTCGTAAGTCCACCGTGTTGCTTCATTGGCTGCTCCCCTGTCATTCCTCTTAGCGCTGGCGACGGCTGGAACACGATCACCTCGTCATCAAAGTCGTCGTCGTCATCCACTCCAGTCCCGACACTGTAGGCGTTAACAAAAGGTTTCTGTGGTTGACTTTGCTGCTGCAATAGCTGCTTCGGGCTATTGCTCGAGAGAAACCCGAGGTTAACCGAATCGAACGTTTCAGCTGTACCGTTGCCTTGCTGAGGCTCCCGGTTTCCGACTTCGGGGGAAGTCGTAAATTGCCCTGAAGCGCCACAAAAGAGCAACGGGTTTCCTTCGTAGCCGTCACACAAGTAGCGCGCAAAATGATACAGCTTCCACGCTCGAAGTTTTGCAGCCTCATCGTCTCCCAGAGGAGCTATTTGCGACGCACTGTTCGCTCCAGTCGTCGACGTCTGCAGCGCCCATTCATCCTGGTACGTAGATGCAAATCCGGCCGTCTTAAGTGGCGTAAAGCCTCGAAGCTCAAGGTTTTCTTTCAGAAGCGACCGCTGCTCGCGTACAGTCGATGGCGTCTCGTTATCGTGTTGCGCGTTAGTACCCGCAACCAGCGGCATATACATCTCACGAATGTGCGCGTGGTTGACAAGCTTCGCCAGGGTCTCAAGGAATGTTGCGGCAAATTGGTCCGCCCAGACTCCTTGTTCATTGGTCGTCACGTCACTGTACAGTTTCTTCTGACGATGCACCAAAAGCTTCTCCACTTGCTCCAGCATCTCCGGATGCAGCTCCAGATAATCACAAAAAGAAGTCACAGGGCCAGCAAGACGCAACGCTGACAGTGCAGAGTCGTTCCCAGCTTTCTCGTTCGCACTTAGAATCTTCTTGCTGTCCAAACTGTTGAGCAGAAACTCCATCACAGTCGTGACTGTCCGTATCGACAGTGGGCCAGCAAGACGCAACGCTGACAGTGCAGAGTCGTTCCCAGCTTTCTCGTTCGCACTTAGAGTCTTCTTGCTGTCCAAACTGTTGAGCAGAAACTCCATCACAGTCGTGACTGTCCGTATCGACAGACGAAGAGCATCTTCAAGTGGTGCAGACTGTAAACGTGAGTCCGAAGCTCGAGTGATGCAAAAGATGTTCGTCACCACGATCTTCAGTAATAACGCGTCCCCCACCACACCAGCTTGAAGCAACGTCCGCATGTCCTTGAACAGCACCGCCTCCATATCTCGTGGGTACACTGGCGTAGCAGTCTCGTTACTGCTGCTTCTACCGGACGACGTCGGTGATCCTCGTGGCGAGGAAAGTGCGAATACAATCCCATGCATTCGTGTGAGACGGTGCAAATAGCTCTTCAAGAAGGCTGATTTCTCCTTCGACGACAAAGACGACGCCGTGAAGGTGATTGGCGCAGCCAGCGGTCGTTGACGACTGCGTTCAAACAGCAAAGCCAGGTTCTCCTCGGCCGTCGTGAAGGGCTGTGACGTCAGCAGACTGCGGCAATAACGATAGACAGCAACCGTCTCTGCTTCTACGTACGTAGCCAGCACAGCCAACTGGTTGTGTGGGTTGCCATTTTCCGGTAGAACAGCCAACGCCCGATGATACAGTGCTTCCGCCGCGGAGAAGTTCTTCCTGGCCTTCTGACTGTGCAACTCACGGTAACGCGCCAGATCACCCAGGAACACGTAGCAGCGGTGCAGACTGTGACGACAACGCACGGCGTCCTTTTCTTTATCCCCCGCGCCATTGCGTTGCAGCCACAAGGCGAAGACGTCTCGCAGATGCGCGTAGAAACCCGCAGCTTCGCTTAGAAACTGCTGGAACTCGCTCGACACGCGCGCAAAATGCTCCCGGACATTGCGATCAGCTTGTGCCGCCGCTGCATATTTGCGGATGCGGTGGCGAAAGTCCTCGATACGGCGATAGAAACAGGGTTTCCATAGCGCCTGCTCCACCTCCTTGGTGGCCGCGAACGCCGGCTGCGCGTCCACGAGGCGCGTGGCTGCGTCTGTGAGACGGCGTCGCAGCACGTTGGCACCCTGCAAGTCGAGGGGGTTCGCACGCAACAGGTCCCGTAGCTGCTTGTCCAGAGCCGCCAGCTCCATGTAGGTGCTGCGAGGGTCCATTGCGGGGCACAGCCGCAATTTTCAAGCTAAATAATTGGGACAGAGCTCACGGTTTTGTTTTGACTTGTTCCCAGTATACCTTTAAAATAAGCGGTTTCGGGAATTTAGGCTGTGCATAACTATTTGTGTGGCGCACATATATCCAATTCTGATTGCTCTAGATTTAGATTTACATCACCTTAATACCGGAATAGTCGCCTTTGAATACCGGTTCATTTAGGAATCTATCTGTCGTACCGGTGTACCGGTTCGGGAAAAAATCAGTGTGAGCATAAAGTAGGCTCTGTGTACCTTCGCGCGACAATTTGAAGGGAAGCCACTTTTCCCCTTCAGACCTTTGCCAGCCGGCAGAACAAAAGAAGAAGCGAGCGGGTCGAGTCATCTCAGATCAGCTTCTCGTTTTAGACCGTAGCGAACGAAACAGTAGCAAGCAACATGGGCGGAATCCTCCAGAAGATGCTGCAGGCCTTCTACACTAAGAAGCTCGAGGTTGTGCTCGTTGGTCTCGAAAATAGGTGCGTTTATGTGGTGGCGACTTGTTGGCATCAATCGACATCTGATTTCCCTTTGATTCTCTGCTTGTAGTGGCAAGACGACGCTATTGAATGTCATGGCCATGGGACACCCCGTGGAGACGTGCCCGACTATCGGTCTGAACGTGAAATTAGTGAAAAAGGGAGGCGTACAGATGAAGTGCTGGGATATCGGAGGGCAAGCACAATACCGAAGCGAGTGGGGTCGCTACACGCGCGGTTGTGACGTCATTATATATGTGGTGGACGCCAACGCGGTACGCTGCTGCTTTGTGCACTCTACTGCTGTCGATCTCATTTTCCTCACGTTTCTGTTGGTATTATTTGCAACAGTTTGACCAAATTTCCCTGGCGCGGAAGGAGCTGCACCGTCTACTAGAGGACCGGTATGTTTGCTGTAGTCGAGTTAAAGCTATTGGATGGTACTGATAGGTGTTTATTTTGTGTTTCTGCTGATCAGGGAGCTGGCAACGACGCCGCTGCTGGTGCTGGCCAACAAGATCGATCTGGAGCCTCATATCTCCGAGCCTGAGCTCATTCGTGAGCTTAACCTGGACTACATCGTGGACAACCCGTGGCTTGTGATCCCCATCTCGGCGCTGCGTCTTGTCAACATCGACCAGGTCATCCAGTGGCTAATGAAGCAGTCGGGCAAGGGTTAAAGCGTCTCTTGGACACGCGCGGAGTAATTAGTTTGGATCTCTAAGATATTTCCACTCCAGTGATACCGCACAGAGAAAAGGTTATAAAGAAGACGTGTGGAGATGCAGAGACCCAGAATTCGCTTTGTCGGAGGCGGACGAAAGCGCGCAGGACGAACCAGTCAGCTTTTAACAACCCCGATGGATCGTCCTAGGGGGAAATGGAGAAAGCGTTCTGTAGAATGCAGTGCAGTGCAGTTGGCTCTTTCTTTATCCACTTATAATGTGCATTTTTACTTGTAATCGGGGAACAAACATTGACCTTTTTCATCAGTCTCCTTTTCCATACTTTTCCTTGGATCGCCACAATATTAAAGCGACGCAGACCATAACTTGACGACTATGGAGAACTTTTTTTTGCAGCATAATGTGCTTCAAGATCGCGATGTGGACGAGTTGGACGGTCGCGTGAACTCAGGCCATACTTTTCCTTGGATCGCCACAATATTAAAGCGACGCAGACCATAACTTGTCGACTATGGAGAACTTCTTTTTGCAGCATAATGTGCTTCAAGATCGCGATGTGGACGAGTTGGACGGTCGCGTGAACTCAGACTCGGAAGCAAGGTAGGTCGAGCAGTAGAGTCGTTATTGCAGACTAAGTTTGAGACTAATTGGTGATTTCTGATGTTGCAGCGACGAGGAAGAGATTACGGACCGCGTGCATTCTGTGGCTGACCCAACGGGGCCGTGGAAGCAGAAGGCTGTGGACGGTGAGACGTGGGGGAAACCTACGCGTGGCTTTCGCGGTGGTAAGAGCCGTGACTTTGCTTCTGCGAACACAGGACCCAAGGGGGTAATCAACGACTACAAGGCTCACAAACGCCACCAGAAGCAGGAGGTGAGGGAGTTGCTCTTAACTTTCAATGTGGTAGACACTTTAACAGGATTTTGCGGTTGTACAGCGTGTGAGGATAGAAGCGGAGCGTCAAGCAGTTCTCAATCGCATCACTAAAGGCGTCATTGACACTTCTGCTCCTTCGACACGAGACCCAACTGCGCACTTGGATTGTGAGTGTGACGGAGACTCCGACTGTGACTGTGACGACAGCGATCTGGTCGATGACGCCTTCTTAGCGCAATATGCGGAACTGCGAGTGAAGCAAATGCAGCAAGCAGCACGAAGTCGCAAAGTCTATGGAAAGCTCGAATTCATTACACCAGAGCAATTCCTAGCACTGACTTCGAAAGCAGAAGCTGGCACTGACATGCTCGTACACCTTTTTCATCCTGAAAACTATGCGTGCGACCTGCTTAACACGCAGCTCGAGCTCCTGGCGAGAAAACTCGTTTACGTCAAGGTAAGAAATGATGAGTTCGTGCAGGTGATGACAGAGGACTGACAAACGCTTCGTTCTTGCTATGATAAACAAGTTCGCGGCGCTGGTGGCCAAGGAAGCAGACGCGACCATCGAAATGGCAGATCTACCGGTACTATTGATCTTCCGCGGCCAGCAACAAGAAGCTGTTGTAAACGTTACTAGACGTTTAGATGGGGAATTTACGCTCGAGCGCGTTGAAGCTTTTGTGCAGGAGCAACTCGCACTTTAGCTGAACAGACCTTCAAGACCAAAAAATATGGATACAAACACTGATTTCTATCAATTGGAGGCCATGACTTCATGCGAGAAGAGGCATTTGTCCCCAAAGCGGCAGTTCTTGGTACGCGTAAAGTTGTCACACACACGTCTGCGTGTCTTGTCCAGCGCGTGTCCAGATCGCATCGATTTCGTCTCCGTGTGCTCAAAGGTGCAGCGGTCGCCCCACTTGCATTCGCCACGCATAAAGTCGTAGCAGACTTTGACGGTATGTCGCTCCTTCTTCTGCATTGCGCGTTGTTTGTGCCACTTGCCAGCACGATGTTCATCCATTTGCGCGGGACTTGTAAAAGACTTGGTACACAATACGCACTTGAGGTTCTTGTCTCCACTTTGCACATGTTCCAGGTGCTCCTTGGACGCGCGGTGGGCCTGAAAGTTTTCCAAGTCCTTGCCAATGAATTTGCACGGCTTGCAAGCGAACGGAACCTTCTTAGGGAACGTGAGGGCGTCACTAAGCTGCTCCAGCGCTTTTTTTGCCGCTATTTCGTTCTCCTCCTGCTGCGATTTCTTGCGCTTCTTCTTCGCTGGTGGTAGATTTGATGAAGGTCTAGCAGCTGGCAGAAGTTTCTCAGGTAGAGATTCAATGCGCTCCGAGGCGTAAGCAGAGAGATTCACGACCGTCTTGGTCTTGTCATCGTCATCTGAATCGGACTCTGAGTCGCTGGATCCATCGCTTCCACTCTGAAGTTCTGCTTCCAGTCGCTTGATCTGGTCCGCAATGTCCTCATCGTCTCCCGATTTCTTTTTATGCTGCAGGGCGCTCTCAGCGGACTGCTTTAGGCGCTTAGCAATAGGCTCCATTATTGCGGAATTTACGACTGGTCAGGAACTCGAATAAACTGAGGGATAGGGTCGAATCCATACTGAAACACAGTCAACGACAAATTCATCGGCCAGGAACTCGAATACCTGAGGGATAGGGTCGAATCCATACTGAAACACAGTCAACAAATTCATCGCTTGTATTGAAGTTTAGGCATCAGCAAACCCTCACTCAAGTAATGTAGCCATTCGCTTAGAAGACCTTGTATTGAAGTTTAGGCATCAGCAAACCCTCACTCAACTAATGTAGCCATTCGCTTAGAAGACCACATCTGCATCGGCAGAGGGTTCGTATTGGGCGAGGATGTCGCGGTCTGACGCCACAACATCCGCGAATGGGTCGTCGTCCAATGTTGCAGCTGAAGACTTGGCGGCCTCCGCTCCCACTGCAAATATGACCAAGGCAACAGCGAACTCTGTAAGCTTATACCAAGAGATTGTAGTCTGTGTGCTGTATGTACGATACCTTTTGCCTTAGCCAGAATAGCTTTCTCGTGCTCCTGCTTGTTCGCCTGCACCTTCTTGATGCTGTAGATATCAAGAACCAGAACACAGAAGAGAACATGATCAGTTGAATCTCAGCAGAATTTTAAGATAATCCCAGTCTACGTACCGCACAAAGTCTTCACGCTCCAACTCATCGAGCTCTCTCGTAATGTACGAAATGGTCTTCTCGATACGAGGAATGGTCACCTATAGAAATGGGGACAGCACGTGAGAGAAACCCTAGATAGTGAGCTTCATTAAGATACATACGTTGTCCAGAGCGTTCACACGGCGGTTTGTCACCTTCAGCGCTTCATCCAGCGTTACAAAAGAAGTCTGTAATCACAATATTAGCTTCCCACTTACAACTCGAGCTCTCCCCTTGAAGAAACACACACCTGAAGTGATGCCAGCTTAATTAGTGCGCGCAGCAGCACACGGAACTTTTCGCGACAGTTCTGGATTTTGCCACCTCCGCCACCCAGACCGATGTTGTCGTTCTTCTCGCGACTCACTTCCACCTCCGTAAACACTGGCAACTTCACGCCTGCCACGTTATCAATGCGGTTCTGGGTGCGGATCTCTGCCGTACTCACGGACTCAATCACTTTGTTGCGGAAATCCCCAGCGGCGTATTGGGCTTGTGTGAGCGAGAAAAAGGCCTCGGATGCCTCCGATGACATGGCCATTTTCGTCTGCAGACACTTTCACGTTAATAATTAGTTTGTACACGCAAAATGATCGGTCTCGGACCTTTTGAATGTCTCGCAACATGAGCTGGAAGCGCATTTTTAGCGCGTCTGCCTTCTTCTTTAACAGCTCAAACCCTACAGACAGCACGCTACGTGTTAATATTACAGACAATATCAGTAATATTTTTAAGTAAAAAGAAGGATGGCCAAGATACCCTTCTTCGCGCCGACGTGTTTGCCCTTGAAGGTCGTTAGCGCCCTGCCCGAGACAGCCACAGTCAGGATTAATCATTGAACCGATCCTAATCATGTGTCAGCGTCTTACATGCTAAGTAAAAAGAAGGATGGCCAAGATACCCTTCTTCGCGCCGACGTGTTTACCCTTGAAGGTCGTTAGCGCCCTGCCCGAGACAGCCACAGTCAGGATTAACCATTGAACCGATCCTAATCATGTACAGTCCGACGTCAGCGTCTTACATGCGCGTAGGCGCCACTTGAACAGACGACATGGTGCTCCCTGTCCTTACCAAAAAAGAAGTCTGATAAAGATATAGTGCTGTGTTTTGTAAACCCTATATTCAATTTCAAACCCTAATAAGTCCACCAAGTTATTGAATCCTAAACTTGAAGTTGATTCACACCCACGACTCATTCGAAGATGGAGCCGCGTGCGGACTGGTTCGCGACGTCTGGAGCTCGGGAGCTAAAGCTTAACAGCGATATTGACTACCGCGAATATCTCCGCCGCTCAGAGAGCTGCTTATCACCCCAGTTTGAAGAGGATTTGCGCCAGATTGAGCTAGATCTGCCGCGTACAGGCGAGTCTATTGGTCACTTCTTATTATCCCAAGAGGAGAAGAACGAGCTGGAAAAAGACGCAGACGATGAAGAATTGCCGCAGCATATAATGGAACGTTTTCTACCTGTGTTGAAGAATATACTGGCTGCGTACGCTGTGGTACGACCACTACAAGTAGCTGGAAGGGTACTTAGAAGAAAATTTAGTTTTGTGTGCTGGTATTTTACAGAGAAACCCTCGCGTGGGATACGTCCAGGGCCACGCAGATGTGCTGTGTTTCCTGCTGGCCAATGTGAATGAAGAAAGGGACGAGGAGGAAGCGTTCTGGGTCTATGCTTGTGTCATTGAAACGTAAGTGTGGCTTTTATTGGTCCTGGAAAATGCTAAATTATTAATTTTAACCGAATAGAGTCTTTCCGGAGGATTTTTTCGCACGGACGCCGAAGCTTCACGGGTTTCAAGTGGTAAATCAAATGTTACTTGATGTCTATTGGTGTTTTACTACGTAGTGACAGCTTGTACGCCTTTAACTGGTTATTGCAGGACTGTAAATTGTACCATGAATTGGTTTTTAAAAAGCTGGTATCGCACTATCCTACTCTTGCAAATGTAAGTATTGTACTGAAGGCTGTCAGTCGAATACTATGAAGTAATATCTTAATACTGGATGGGATGTTCAGGTTGATTTGCCACTCGTGACGACTTTGTTATCGTGCAAATGGTTCGTTTCCCTTTGGGTGGGTGAGTTACCACTTCCATTACTATATGAGGTATGGGACACGATGCTTCGAGAAGAGGACGGAACAATTCTGCATTTACTTGTCGCGCTTCATTTTTTCCGCCTTGCAGTGGACAAGATCCAGCTTCACATGGTACTTTGCTCCAGTGTTTCTACTAGAATAACACAATAGGATGAAAATTGATACTCGATTTCACTTATAGGAAACGGAGCACTGGGATTCAAGTTACATCTACAAAATCATATTAAGTCAGTGCCAAACTGCAACGGAGATTTCCCCTCAGACGCTGCTCCAGCAAGCACGGACGCTTTATGGATTAAAGGATGAGTCGGTTGAAGATATGCGAGCAGCGATTCGTCGCCTTCCGCAACTGCGCAAGGCTGAATTCACGGTGCTTTCTAAACAAACACATTTTAGTCACTTGGAGATGGAGAAGCTTCAGGACGAGTTCACGTTCCTTCGCTTCCAAAGGAAAATGTGTGGCAGATTTAAGTTAAGAGGTTTGCGGGAGGAAGAGCTGGAAAGTATTTTCGCGCGGGAATTCGGCACGGTAAATCTATTGCGCTGCGCGGAACTATTGATCATCGAAGTTTTGTGGAACTGACAGTCTTCTGTTACATTTACAGTGGCCAGTAGATGTCTATGGGCGAATCTATCGCATTTTGAGACCGGATGGCTATGGGAATGTTTCATTCTCGAGTTTAATTCAGGTTCGTGCTTTGTTGCAATTTACAGTAGATGGTTGTTGATGTAGGACAAATTCCTTGCTAACAATTGCGGTTGGATTTCAGTTTTTATCGGTTGCGAGTCGAGGAATACCGGAAGAGAAAGCGCGTTTGTTATTTCAGATTCCAAACAAGCAAGACCGCGAGTTTCTGGATCAGAATGGCATTGAAGAACTTGCAGGTGACTCCTTATGTAGAGGAAATGTCTTTAGGGTTTTCAGGGTTCTAACGAAACTGTTGACTACAATCTTGTGCAGAGTACCGGAAGAGAAAGCGCGTTTGTTATTTCAAATTCCAAACAAGCAAGACCGCGAGTTTCTGGATCAGAATGGCATTGAAGAACTTGCAGGTTACTCCTTATAGAGGAAATGTCTTTAGGGTTTTCAGGGTTCTAACGAAACTGTTGACTACAATCTTGTGCAGATTTGCTCTGCTGTTTGCTAACAAATCGGGTGATGGTGGATGCTGACGTGGAAGGAGGAAATGGCTCACGAAGACGGGATTTTAGTGATTCTTCTTCTGCTTCAAAAAGTCCATTGCTGCGCAGACATTTTCGGACCAAGTTGCTGTCGCTGGCGACATCAGATAGCCGGCTGCAGTATACGGATTGGCTTACGTTTGCTCTCGTCGACAGCGAGGTGACACAATTAATGGTATGGGAAACAACCAGAAGGCGATCTGGTGAGCTTTTACGAATCAAGACACGATCCATGAGCTTTTGGAGTATGAATCCGATCCAACCAGCGCTGAGCAGAGCGTCCTCAGATTCGACTCTGCAGCAACAACAGCACCATCAGGCTGAAACACCATCAAAAACTAATAAAAAGGGTCCGGAGCAAGCTTTAACTGTGCAATCTACTAGGACTGGAGACGCCAATAACTTTATGGTCGATTCTGCACCATTTCTCAAGAAACCAGTCGTGGAAGGTGTTGCAGGACGGCGCCAGATCTCTTTATTGTCAAGAAAGATGAACAAGAAGTTTAAAGCGTGTTGGCCACCAGCTGAAACAGAGGAACTCTGTCGAAATCCTTTCGAAGAGCCTTCGGAAGCAGCAACTAACGGTACCCCATACGTGTATTGGTGTCAATGCACAATAAGCTGACGTGAATCACTTAAGTATCAGCTAAAGTGAATTGAAAGCAGAAAGATGCTTTATTATTCAGCTAGTCACTTGGAAAAGTGGTTAATGATATGATGTAGTCAACGTAAGCTGCCACATTGTCATTGATGCTCTTGCCCTAAAGCAGGAAAATATTAAAATGTGACGTGGTAGAAAAATAAATTTCGGTTATCTTACCTGTATCGTCTTGAAAGAGTACTCAGTCTCGTCACTGCCGCGCACCACGTTAAATACGAATGAATTGGCACTATAACCCCAGCTTGCAATATCAGCGTACGGAAACATTGCCAGAACTCCGTCGCTATCAGCGCCCAAAATGCCGATACCCATGTCATTTACAGCGAGGTTGATACGGGATGGCAGTACAGCTAAATGACGCGAGTTTCTTACGTGGAAAAGCGTCAAACCATAAAATGACTGACGCTTGCAGAGACGCAAATATGCTAGTCGAGCCTGCTGTGAAGACTGGACACACCAACTATTCACGAAGGTATCGTAGCTGCTGAGTATTTTCTCCGTGATTGCAGCACGATTCGAAGCACTGAGCAGAGTGTGGGGAATATACTCGGCGATCTTGGACCTAATAACCAGCACAATAAAATTTAAGTTGTACTTCGAAGTAGGTTTTAAACCACTAACAAAATACGACGTAAGTTAACGTACTTGATTTCACTTGGCTCTGGCATTTGGCTGTTGCCCAGTTGGCAGTACAACTGATAGCCAGCCAGCTCGACAGCGACATCTAAGTCACAAACGTATTGCCCTTTCAGTACATTTTGCACAGCTTGCAGATAGTAAAGTCCGATATCAGCTGCAGTTTCGTCGTCCACGTGTACCCACAAGTACGCCTTGTACAAGAGATAATATCCTTGAATTTCTGTTTTTGATGAGGAAATCTCTAGCTGAGGGGTTATGAGTTTGCTGTCTGTTTTTTTCTTCTTCTTCTGCTTGAGTTCACTCACATCAGCGTGCGTTCGCTCCCATTCGGCGTATAAATCCATGATTCGTTCCTTGTCCGGCACAAGGTACTCGTCCTTTTCGTCGCTCAATTCAAAGAGTGCAAAAGCCTTTTCGTGACATACACCGAGCTTTCGAGCTACGAGACAAGCTAAATCACGACTTGTTGTCCAAGCACTGACTTGCATAATGAGAACAGAGCCATCAGCAAACACTATAGTGATATCGTTAAGCGCATGCCGTTGCAGAGCTCTCAACTCGGCTGCACTGGGGATTTCTTTGCGTTCACCTTTTGTACCACAGCATCGCAAAGACGCTAATGCTTCCATAGCATAAGCCGACACTTCTGCACTAATCTCCGACTCATCATTCGCCCCAATATGAACACTGATAAACCTCTCGAGACAGTCTGCAAGTGGTGGAGAGGGCGGGAAAGTCACTAAACACGCATTAAAAAGCAGCCAGCCGTTCAGTATCGCGTTCCTGTTTCATATTACAACGCAGTCAGCAGATAAATAACAATAGAAAGTCTCAAAATCAACACAAGACGTACGCGCTGGGGTTCCTGGTCAGTTGTTTGCAGATCTGACAGTAGATTTCGTCCTTGACTGGTGGGGACCTTGGTACAACATTGCGTAGTAACTTAAAACAGTGATCAACTTGATTTTTACCACTTGCTCGATTGCCCATGAAACCCGATACATTGCGAAAAGCTTGCACTGCCACTGCTGCTTGATCTTTTGAAAGACGTGTTAATGGTGT
>JAIKVB010000721.1:0-20418 GCA_024679045.1 Phytophthora brassicae
TGCTGGCACACCGACAAGAAGGTTGTCAATTTTGACAGCGGCGGGCTGACTGTGATGCCTTTGCTGAGGAGGAGTAGACGCCCCCGAATGGTGCAGAAAAAAAGGGATAACCGATACTATTAATAAGTACAGGGGAGTCGACTTCTAAACGTAAAACTTTTGTGTCGATTTGAGTACATTTATCTCGCCTAATTTTTTTAAATCCTTAAAAGGAAAACAGGAAGCATACAATCAAGGTGAACGAACAGGTTTGTTGTTTTCGAACTACAGTCGTAAGAAACCAATACAAAACAGCTAAATGCATCGACGATACGAGCCTACATGTACGAGTCCTTGGATCGGCAGAATACAAAATAGGCACACGAATATGCTTCATCCTCGCAAGGAGTAAGTCGTTCACTCTGAGCGAAGCCGACGGCTCGCTTGCTGGCCGGCACCTGTAGTTGCAGTAGTAGTAGTAGTTGCAGCGGCACTAGTAGCTGCGGTTGTCCCTGACTTTCCGGGACTGGCACCAGTAGCCCCCGCCACACCAGTACTTGCAGTTGTTCCCGTCGTTCCGGGACTAGCACCAGACTGGCACCAGTACCCCCCGCCACACCAGTACTTGCAGTTGTTCCCGTCGTTCCGGGACTAGCACCAGCACCGCCAGCGCCAGTACTAATGTTAGGAGCATGAACTGATCCCGGAACGGGCAAGCCAGTTCCAGCGCTTGCAGTAGTTTTGGTAGAGCCTCCGCTCATGCCAGGAATCATACCAGAGAGGCCGCTCGTGCCTCCGCTCATGCCAGGAATCATGCCAGAGAGGCCGCCGCTCGTGCCGGAGGTGCCAGTACCGCCACCCATTCCAGGCATCATCTTGGAGAGACCTCCCATTCCTCCACCGCTCATACCCGGGATCATACTCGTGAGGCCGCCTATGCCACCGCCGCCGCCGCTCATACCAGGGATCATTTTGGTGATGCTAGACATTCCGCCCATGCCGCCACCACCACCGCCGCTCATACCCGGGATCATATTCGTGAAGCTAGACATGCCTGGGATACTACCCATTCCTCCACTCATACCCGGCATTCCAGGTTGCTGAGCCACTTCTTTTTCAGCGGTGGCAGCGTCCAATAGTAGCACGGTGGCAACAAGTAGCGCGAAGATCTTGTAGCTGCTGAACATGGCTGAATTGGTGCTTGATTGAAGGAAGGTTTGCTTGATTGCTTGCAAGTTTAAAAGTGAGTTATCACAATTTGAACTTCGCTATCAAAACGCAGCTTGATTTTCTCGAGGATGAACTCTTAAAGGCTAAGGAGGAAGACTGATTGCCGGAGAGAGGTCACAGGACTAGTCTCTACAGTCGCGCTCTAATATAAATCATATGATTCAATCAGTGTGGCCATCACGGTGGATAAGGCTAACCTCACCATGAGACTCTCATGGTGAGGTTGTCTGCTCTCATGATGAGAGCAGACCACGTATAATAGTGATCGATTTCCCATGAAATTCAAGATACCCACTAGTATTATTAATATGTATATTAGCTTATCTAGCAGCGGAATGGTGGCTTGATGACAGCGCGCAGCCACATTCTAGCGTTAAGGAAAAAAGTATCCACGCACAGACGAATGACGGTCCTTTATTTTAAACGTGAAGCTTTAATAAATTCCAGTACCTGATACGATTAATATCGTTAAATATCGGACAAAACGCGAATAATAAGACAAGTCCCACTTCATTCCAGTACGATATTAACCTGATACGATTAATATCGTTAAATATCGGACAAAACGCGAATAATAAGACAAGTCCCACTTCATAGAAAGTTCCATGTGTCGCCGCCGCCCGCCATCGTTTGCACCGCGTGTGTACAGGTAATCGACAAGCGACGCAGAAACGATAAAAAACAACTGGCAGATGATCAACGCGCGGATTCCCACAAGCTCGCATCTGAGCCATGTTTTATTTCTTCCTGACTGGGAGTCACGAAACCTATCACACAGGGACCCCAGCATCATTACAATATGTCTAGCTTCCTGCTGACATGCACGCGCCAGACACGGCTGGTAGGAAACCTGAAACAGGGACTAGTGCAATACTAATACTTGTGGTGCCACAGATGGCGCCTGGGTTTCTGGCACGGAGACGGACAAGAGCAGCACCAATGCCACGTACTAAAGTAGACCGCTGCCAGGGAGGCCACCACCGCTGTGACTGACCGGTGCGAATATAAGTGAGTCATCCCTTCGTATTCGAAGACTTACCGCAATATTTCTCGGATTCAAAAAAGCGTGATCGTCAAAGTTGTATTGCACCGTGCAAAGAGAAATAAATCCTGATTATGTTTGCGTGATGAAAAAAACCTACGTTCTTGTCAGATAAGTGCCTTCCAAACCCCAGCCAATCGAAAGAAATTACATATCCATAGGATAATAGCTTGGTACATGTTAATAAATATTGTGCTTTGCTGTTTTGCCGCTCCTTCACTAAGTATGTGTGGTAAAAAAGCAACTTGAGTGCAAATACTTAAGTAGTAAGCTAAATATGACCGCTGTGGAAAGGCCTCAGAATTGCGTTAAATCCGTTGTTTTGCACTTTTAGAAACGCAATTGTTCAATATTTAAGATAATGTCATGTGTAAAGACTTAAACTTGCTCTTTTATACACCCACGTTAGTTGTAAATCCACACTCGTGCTCGACTGTACCGCAGCGCCCCTGTCCTAAGCGAAGTTTTCTCCTAAGCGAAATTTTATTTTGGCCAATCGCAGCGTTCCATTTCGCGGCATATGTTGCTGCTAATTTGCCGTGTTGTGCCTGTTATTTATAGCCTACCTTGTCGCCACCAATCTTCGAAAACGCTATGGGGAGGGGGGGGGCTAGCACCACAGGAACTGGCAAGAAACTTTTGAAGAGGTAGACTAGCATTGCTGTCGACTACGCACACAAGCGCCGTTCTTGAGTTCCTAGCTGCAACCACACAGTAAATGAAGCTAATGAACACTTCTACCCACCATGTCCCGTGGCTGACAAGACGCGCAAACAAAAGCAAGTTTCAAAGTGGAAACAAAAAGAAGCTCGTATTATGTCGCTTGCACAAACGGTAAAGGCCAACTACGAACCTCTGCAACAGTAGCCAAGCAATCGTTCTGTCCAGTGACGCAGAAAGAAATATCGTGGTCTGGTCGCAGTGAAGGTTGCCTGATCCTCGCTAATGCTAGTGGTCTGGTTGAGCTCGATGCGCAGTGAAGGTTGCATGTTTCCTCGCAAATGCTATGGTACAAAGTTTTAGAGGTGGCTGCTGATGAAGCAAGGCATCGCACTCATGGAGGAAGCGATTCGATCTCGGCTGTGTCCATATTTTTACTCCTTAAATACGATTATAATTATTAGCGTTTATGAGCTAATTCGTAGATGGACCAGTTAACCTAATGTTGACTCCGCACATTGACGTTCGCTTAGGACAGGGGCGATATTGTGCTTTGCAACAAAACCGGTTTGTAAAAATTGGTTTAGCGCTCGCATTTGCAACTACAAACTGAAGGTTAGAACGATGACTACAGCTGTAAGCTCTGGACCATTCGATTGAGAGACTGATTTAGCCACAGTTTTAGAATGAAAAAGCCTGAATTGCACAGTCTAAAGTGCATTTACGACTTCCCCCCTTACACAGATTGCACAGGCCAGTCATTCACATGACATATTCGCCGGACTTCCGTTGGCGCGCTGTGTCGCTCCTACACGTGTATGGCATCCATGTTGGCTTCATTAGTGACATATTTGGACCGAAGCCCCGTACTGTTTTCCGCTGGTACAGCCTGTTCCTCGAGAAGGGGGTGGTGGATGAAGACGCGGAGCCTTCCCGTAGCTCGCGTTGGCCCTCTGAGGTTGTGCAAGATGTTCAAGTCTACGTCAAGGACCATCCTACGTTTACATGGAAGAGCTGCAGTCGTTTCTACAAAAGAAGCACCTCGAAGTCACTAATGTCACGTGCAGCCCGCGAAAGTGTACCGGAAGAGGTACGTTCGACTCATATATGCATTTGTACTCGTATTTTCCATTTTCTGTAGGTGTCGAACTACAAAGCTAAGCTCCACGCGATCTATTCTTATCCAGAACAGCTTATTTTCATCGACGAGACGTCTAAAGATGGTTGCCATGCGTACCGTAGGTATGGCTGGTCCTCCCGCAATACGAAGTGCGTGGTGAAGCTGCCATTTTCTCGAGGCCAGCGCCGATCAATATTTGCTGCGCTCGACTATCAAGGCTTCGCAGCGTGGGAGACGACTGAATGGACGTTCACGCGCTCATCATTCCACCGTGCTTTTCTCAGAAACGTGATCCCTCTTCTCAATCCATGGCCTCTACCCAGATCCATTGTCAGACTATGCTAAAACTCATATGTACAGTGAGTTGGAGCAAGCCGTCCATCAGTGTGGAATAAGGCTGCTGTTTTCTCCCCCTTATTTCCCCAGAGCTTAATCCTATCGAGATCAGCTTTGGTGCGCTAAAAAATGGATTCAGCGCAACGCCAATCTGGTCGTTCCGCTCTATCCTGATGCAGTGTTAGAAGTGGCCATGTAATCGTGCGTCGGTCGTGTTAATTCTAAAGGTTCACTTGGAATGTATGGTCACTGTGGCTACGACGTCAGCACGCTTCGTGATAAGCCCTTCAACAGCTTATGTGGGGCAAGCAGATAAAAAATGTAGTTCTTGGCAGCACAGCAAGTTTACTTCGTTTGTTACTTCCCAACGCCACTAAGCTTGTCAGCTCCTCGCGGTGATCATCGTCCTCCATGCCATCTGCTGGTGGGTCCACCGATATGAATCTGTGGTATATACCCTGAGCAAATATGTCGTGTGCTGGCAGTCTTAATTCTGCACGTAGCTAGCGAAGCTATGTCTACTTTGAAGTTTTTCCAATTTCCGTTTACATCCTGACGAATAGTCGCAATATTAGAAGCTTCCGTAGTTGCTTCCTCCGAGTTTGATGCGGCCAGAGCTGCGTCAAAAGCCATTGCTTGCCTCGTAGTGTCGTCGTCTGGCAAAACGACCAGTGTGGCGTCCGGCTGGCGGACATGCGTCGTCACTACATGGTTCATCGCAATCGGACCTCGCGATACGCTGTTCTCCTCCTGAAATCGCTGCACGCCACAGTTGCGTTCCGAATTCGCGCTGCAGTCGCGCTGTGTACGGTAGGATGAGCTTCGATACCTCGACAGTATACACAAAATTCAAACCGCAAGTTTCCGAAAATGTCTTGGTTCCATGCTTGTTTGTCATTGTTCGAAACGCGCTTCGCTCACTGTGTCAGCAATGCAAAAAAATATCCTCTGTCATAATCTCGTTGCGGTGCTGCGGTGCTCCCTTACTGACGCGAAAGTAAATGTCATCATCATTAAGAATCAGCTTGGTGAAGGGTGCTTTCTGTAAAGCGCTGACTATCTTGACTCGAAGGATACTGTTTACTTTAAACTCAAAGGTTTTCGTAGTACGATTTCGTGGATTACCATCAATAGTACCCTTTCGAGCAGTGAGGATGGCTCGCAGCTCTATGTCATCTGGAACCAGGACGACTCGAGGAACGGAGCTAGACATTCCAGCAACCTAAGCACGGTAAAAAGATGCTCAGATTTAGTATTGGAAACTCAACGCAAACATGTAGCAAAACCTTACTCGTTGTGGCATCCCGTCTTTTAGTCACGACGGAGGTAACTACACACTTAGAATTTCAGCATGGCACCAACACTTTCTTTCTGTCTGCTCTGCATAACACACGCCAGTCAACGATTGTAGTGTTAGCACAAATGTAAGCAGTTCGTATAGCAATAAAAGAATTAATGCCTAGCTCGCACCAACAAGATGGGTATAGCGTCTGTATTTGGGCGGAATCGCTAACAATGTGCTCACAAATCTATAAAACAACAAAAAGAGCAACACAGTTTTTGTGAGTCTAATGTAACCCTCGCAGCTAATTTGGTGTGTCAAGCGTACGTACAAACTCGCCGAGGCTGAAGCGACTGTCTTCACACCTTGGCCTCGTCGATAGTAGAATGTACGGCAAGCTTCTACGTAACACAAATACGTTAACACGTGAGAGAAGGCAATCAGAGCATGGGCACCCGATACTTATAGTGGCAATATAACACCTGACACACACAGAATAACAGTTAGAACAAGGTAGGATGGGATTGATACTTAGCTTACGTGGTGGCGCTGCTGTCCGAGTGGGAGCTGGGAGACTGCTTTGCATCCTTAAGAACATGTTAGACAAGCTGACCGTCATAAGCGATCGACTGGCACGCCTCGAAGACGCACACGACGTACGTCGCCCATGGGATTGGCTGGTGAATCACAGTTTAATGCATGGCTGGGTTGCTAATTAAGATCTTAAACCTCAACTTTATGTCTCTCGCGAGATGGTGAAGGCCGGTTTTAGTATTATAGAGATGTCTGTTTAGACGTCAAAAACTGACGGCATTTTGCTTGCATAGCACGATAAATCCTGCAAAATCAATCTCGTTTTGCCAAAACAACTGCAAGCACAATATATTAACAGCTTAGGACAATCACGATTAACACCACGGAACTTTGCAAGCAACGGGATTTGTATGAGGGAGACATTGGTATAAAAAGCGAATTTGGAGCGAAGATTGCGACGTGTATTTGCATTGACGGCTCCAGACCCAGCGATGGCAGCCCATGTGATATTCTTAATAAATGTGGTGGTCTCCATACCACTGCTGTTAACCTTGTCCGTCATCGTAGCCGCTGTGCCAGAAACCTCGGCGCCATCTGTGGTCCCACTAGTACTGTACCAGTGTTACTGGTAGTCCCAGTTCCAGACTGGCCATTTCCAGCGTCAGGAAGCTAGACAGATCAGGGGTCCCTGTGTGGTGGTTTTGTGGCTCCCATTCGGGGTTAAGAAAAACATGGCTCGTGTGCGTGTTTGTGGGCATCCCGCCAAACAGCGCGTTGATCATCTGCCAGTTGTTTTTTATCGCTTCTGCGTCGCTTGCTTTTATTAATACCTGTGGAACTTGAGGCGCGCTTGTTTTTTATTCGCGGTGCGCCATCTTATCCGAAATTAAATAATGGTATTTATAAGCTCCAAGTTTAAAGTAAAGGACTTGTGCGTTGGTACGTCTTACCAGTACCCAGACTGACACTGGGATGTAGCTGTACGCTGGCAACAAAGCCACTCATTCGTATAAGCTAATAGATCGTTGCGTGCCTGGTCTCACGTGAAGTTATCCATATCCGCCGTGATAACCACAATGATTGAGCTCTGTAATCGTATAGCGCGACCGTAGAGACTAGTCTCTACCTGTGGCCTCTCTCCGGCAAGTAATCTCCCTCCTTACCCTTCATGCGTTCATCTTCGAATGATCAAGCTGCGTTTTGATAGCGAAGCTCAAACTTTCATAACTCACTTTTAAATTTGCAAGCAATCAAGTACCGTTTTAGTCATGCTCAGCAGCTACAAGATCTTCACGCTACTTGTTCCCATCGTGTTACAATTGGACCACCGCTAAAAAGAAGTAGCCCAGCTATCTTGAATGCCGTGTATGAGTGGAGGAACGGGCGATATTCAAGGAATATCTAGGGGTTCCGAATTAATAATACCACGGGGAATATATTATAATATTCCATAAAATAACTGATTGCTACCCCCAACAGCTGAAATGTAATAATGTATTTACAAAAAAATGAAAAAAAATTCTAATTTGGAAAGTACAGTCGAAGACAACTTGATTTGTTCTGTCTGAAACTGTACACACCAAATCGTGCAGCCACAGTAAGTCGTTGGATCGGCTAGCTTGCTGGGATGCAAATTTAGTCAGTCTCGTCTGCTCATTTTACTTTTTCAAAGACAACAGCAACACCAAAATCATGGTTCGCGCTTCAAAGTTCTCATCCAAGCAAGTGTCGGTCTCCTTCTTCACCCCGGTGCTCGACGACCAAGATGAGCCGACAAGCTTCTGCCGCTGCCGGTGCTCCAAGATTCGCAAGCAAGACCCAGGCACTGGCTACACAACCTCCTCAGTCATGTTTGCAATAATCACCCCGACTACGAGAACACAATGACTTCTAGCGGGGCTGGCAGCGGAACGCTGGTGGCCATCATGGACATCAAGTCCTAAGCCATCTACTGCTGGCTCGATTGGACGGTCTCGTGCAACCTACCCTTCACGTTTGTGGAGGACAAGACGGTGCGCAAGTACAGCTCGCTTGCTACGATCTGTACCGAGACACTGGTGAAGCACCTGGGCCTTCTCACCGCTGAAGTCGAGCAGACAATCATTGCCGTGCTTTCCAAAAATTGGCATCATTTTTGATTGGTGGACGTTTCACTCCGAGCATTACATTGCTGTGTTCGCCGTGTTTGAGACGACGGCAAAGCCGAGACGATGCTGCTCGAGATGGCACCGCTGGTATAATAGACGACGACGTCGACAATCACACGGCACAGGCGCACATCACGTTTCTGCGCTCAATTCTCAACATTTTTGAGCGAACAACGGACGATTTGCTGTTTGTCACGTGTGACTGCCCAACCAACGGGCGTGTAGGCACACTTCTAGGGGTTCATCTAATAGGCTGTGCTAGCCACCGCCTGAACTTGGCGGTCAAGGGCTTCCTCTCTGAGCACAAGCCGCTGCTCTACACGCTCAACGCCTTCATGGGGAAATTGCGCTGTCTCAACGCGGCGGCGAAGCTTCGGTAGGTTATTTTGTCTAATTTTTTTCTAAATTAACTCGAGTACTAATTTTATTTTAGAAAAACCCAGCTTCGACCGATTATTCGCAATGCAACTCGTTGTTCGAGCACCTTTACGATGTTCAAGCGCTTTTTTTTAGCTGAAGGACTTCATTAGCATTGCAGATGACAAGATAGCAGAGCTAATGCCGAGCCGCCGAGAAGAAAACAAGTTGCAGTCGCCAGTTAGACAACCCGAATGATTTCGAGTCCACCTCGCTCAAGTTGGACAGCGCCAACGGAGTCTCGCTGCTAGACGTGCGAGACCTGTTCGCCGCTCTTGTCGGCATTATTCAAGCCTATCAGGTTATCTCAGCGCTGACGCTGACATCGTTCACGGTCCTGCGTTCGAGTTGGCGTGCGTGTCGGTTGTAATGGTGAAAAGCGACAATCTGACTGTCGAAGAGCGAGGACTGTTGCGCCCTTTCGAGATGAAGACGGGAGGACCCGAGGTCGTGCAGTCTGTGGCAAACATGGGGTTCGTGAAGAAGGCGCTCAAAAAGCGCAAGGAGGAGCGTCAGGGGCGTGTCTAGTATCCGCTTGTACAGTTCATCCCGCCAACGTCCAACTGCGTGGAACGCTTTTTCTCTAAGATAAAGCACGTGCTGTCCCACCACCGCACTCTAATGCTGACGATTCATTTGGAGATGTTGTTATTCCTAAAAGTGAATCGGTAGTTCTCGTCAGCGAGTACCGTTATTATGATTGTGAATCGTCCGACATCGTAGACCGCCTTCGGTTGATATCCTTACTTATGCAATTACCGCAGTTAATATTAAATATTTGATTTTGCTGTAGTGCTGGTTCGAATACAGTTATGCATTCCGAGTAAGTTCCGCAATTTCATTGCCGTTATATTATCGAAATCCCTGATCCCAGGTATAAGCGGTAGCGGTGGTGGCGCATGGGTGGGGGTGTCTAGCATCACCAAAATTATCCCTGGTATGAGCGGTGGAGGCGGCGGCATGGGCGTCCTCACGAGTATATTCCCGGGTATGAGCGGGAACCTCCGGCACGAGCGGCGGCCTCTCTGGCATGATTCCTGGCATGAGCGGAGGCACGATGATTCCTGGCATGAGCGGAGGCACTAGTGGAGGCTTTGCCAAAACTACTGCAAGCGCTGGAACTGCTTGCTCGGTCCGGGGTCAGTTTATGCTCCTAACATTAGTGCTGGCGCTAGCGGTGCTGGTGTGAGTCCTGGATCGACGGTAATCACTGCAACCACTGGTGCGCCGACAAGAACAACTGCAAGTACTGGTTTGACGGGGGGCTACTGGGGCGAGTCTCGGATAGTCAGGAACAACCGCAACTACTGGTGCCGCTGCAACTACTGCTGCTGCTGCAACGACAGGTGAGAGCCAGCAAGCGAGCCGTCTGCTTCGCTCAGGGTGAGCGACTCCCTCTTTGCGAAAATGAGGTATTTGTGTGTCTTTGTTTTTCTTCTGCGAGCCATGGACGTGACTAGGACTAGGATATTGTAGCGCGCTGTTTTGGCTGGGTTGTTTCTTAGTTGAAAGCAATACACCTGCTCAATTTAACGTCGTGCCTCAATATTGCACGACTCTTGTCTTCGTTTCGGTATTAATACTTACCGGTACAAAGAAACAAAATTGTGTATAGCAAGCAGCAGCTCGACCTATCCTGACAATACATGTAATACCGGTACACTACCGGTAAGAAGTCGACTGGAAGTGCGACGCTTATCCCTTCTGTCCTACTCCTTTTCAGCAAAAGGCGTCAGCATCAGCTCGCTGTTATCGGAATAGCCACATTCTTGCCGAGGTGCTCCGCCAGAGCTTAAAAAGAGAAGATTGTTCTCCTGAATGGTGTTCCGGTACGCAGTAAGGTGATATCTGGAAGTAAGTTCTTTATTGCTGTACTGGGGCGGTGCTCAACTTTTTAGTACAGTGCTTACAGTAAAATTAGTCTGCCTTCAAAATTAGTCGATGCTAGGCTAATTCATGTTAGCCAGGAAGGAACGAATTCATAATTAGTCTGAACAATAATATTCATATTTAGTCTATTTGGAATTGGGCCGTCTTCGTGAAGTGGTTTGTTCTCGCCGTTCGTGAGGTCATTATAAGCGGGACAAGAATGGCATCAGCTACGCCCGAAAACGATGATGCGATGTGGTTTATCGCTGAGGGTCGATGAAAACCTGGTCTACGCGTCGACTTTCCCTCATCTACAAGATACCATAAACATAATATGTTTTTAAAGTGACATTTTAACAAGATCAAAAGGCGGCAGGAGCAGATGACAGCTTGCATGAGTCAGGAGACAGCGAAGAGATTGATCTGCCGAACACCGTCGTGATTTATCGCTCAAGCAATTGTCTCGTTGCAGAGTACAGAACATGTATTAATAATAGCCAACTGATGCTTAGATTAATTTAAAACATTCAATGTTCATAATTAGTATGTGGAGTTCCGCTCCAGACTAATTTGTGTGAGGTCACTGAAAATGTCTACAGAAATACGCCCAACCAAACTTGCAGTTTCAGATTAAGTATACTATTTTAGCCAATTAAACTAAAGTACGGATTGACTGGATGTACGTTCTATAATAGTTGCATTGGCTCTGTACTAACAGAAAAAAGTTTTTGACCAGTAATAATTTTTGGCGGATTTTCATGTCGCCGATTGCCGCTCGCAATTTGAATGGCGAATGTTATTCGGAGAGGTGCGGATTTCACCGTCGTTGTCTGTAAATTAGTATAATTACTGTAACCACTGTAGTGAAATTAAGCAGAGATATTTTCTGCTCACTCTCAGAAAATCAGGCACTTACACCGAAACAATAACGTTAGTAGTAGCTTTAGCACGCCTCCTTTTTCTCTCGTATGGCTTTCCAGTGAATCTGCACGTCCGGTACCCGAAACTTGTTGTCGGAAGGGTACAGTGAGTTACACAAAGTCTAGCTACCATTGCAAGCTCCAATTGAAAACCACTGGTCATCCCTACCAAAATATACGACTGTGTCTGAATGTACGCAGGATAGGTGCAAACGTACGACTGATTCTGTACGACCGTGGTCATACTGTACAGCGGGAAACTGTTACATAGGGCACATTTAAAAAAAATATGTATAGCATGGGGACTTTCGACAAAAGTGGTGGCTAAAAATAAATTACAGGCAAAAGTGGACGGCCTTCGCCAAAACGGGTGGCTTTAAAATCTGCACCAACTTAAAGGAATCGTCGCCAAAAGTGGTGGCTTTCGGCGAATGGCAGAAGGATTTAGTAGGACGATAGTGAAGTTGTGATATCTTGTTTTCTATCAGAAGGAAACCAACCTAAGACAAGCTGCCCAAGTTGCTGGATGTCAAGTTGCAGCAGCAACAGAAAAAAGACACCGCGGCCAAGGTCTCCGCGTGTCCAGCGGTTCATTGTTCGTGGCGAACAACTAGTACATCAGTTGCTGAGCTGCAATACCCGCGAGGCACTTGTTTTCCTTTCGATTTTTTAAAAGCTTCATGGAAAAATGTATGCTAACCGCTTTGATGTGAGCAAAGAGGTGATAAATGGGTTGCCGAAGGACGCCCAGTAACATCGTATGCATCAAAGAAAATACGTTATGAACTTGATGAGTCTGAATACTACGAAGTGCTACCGAGCTCGAATAGTACAGTATTTGTAAGAAGTGTGCGTGGCATCCCCACCCAACGCCGGGTGAACATCGAGGAAAGAACATGCACGTGTACGTTCATTCGTCAGTATGGCCTTCCATGTCGTCACCTGCTTGCTGCTCTAAGTAAGCTCGATAAGTTGGATACCATGTACCGGTATAGTACATGGGGTACGGCCTACTTCAGCTACAAAAAAGGATGGAATCCAATCATAGGGTAGGTGAGATGGAATCCGATACTAAAGTCTTTTTATTTATCGATTATTAATGAACTACATGTATGCAATATGGTTTTCGTGTGTTATGCGAGTCATTCGAAGAGCCTGCCAGTGACGTTAAGGCCATCGCGATCTGACGCGTCGATTAACGCCGCCAATTGATCTACCTCGAAGATCTTTTCCTTGCCGTTCCTAAAAAGCACGGACCATTTGAACACCCCTCTTGGCCGTTCGCAGTCCAGCCAGTCCATCACCTGACCTGGCACGTTGCGCATGGACACTATGCCGTCGTCACTTGTGCATTCGAGAAGCATCGTTACATTCCAACCAATTGGCATGGAGGGCTTTTGGACGAGGTCCCGTTCAAGCTTCGCCACTGCGAAGAAGCCTGTGTCGTCCGGCTGCAGCGCGTTGCGTACCTTTCGTTGCCCACCGTTCTTCTTGCGGGTTGATAGGTGTGCCGTGGCAGTTTTTAAGTCGTATTCGTTCATCAGTGACAGTGCAGCAATGATGTGGCTACATATCCAACCTGACGACCAGAATCCCTTGCAGTCACACTGATAGCGCGAACGAATGCCTGGGATCTACGCATAGCACTGAGTAAGTCAGTCTACTGAAAGGGAATGGGTGTCAGACATGTACAGACCTGTTCTGATGGCACTACTGGAGATAATTCCAGTCGGAATGGCGTTGTTCGGGCGGGAGGGCAAAATTTGACTTCGTGCATCGACAAATAGTAAAGCTGAAAGTCTGGAACACGGGAGCCTTTACGTAGACGTCCTAACTTTGAGTCCAGGTACCTAACAGCGCATGAACCCCCGAGTAAGTATGTGCTAGCAATTTGCAATGCCGTATTTGCGTACCTGGCGGTCCGAGTTGGCGTGACTTTCTGGCCTGCATTGTTGCCATGGTGCAGCATACTCCCATGAGTGAAATACAATCGATGCCACGACCGTGTTGTCTGCAGGATCCATGGTTTTAATGTGGTTCTGTTTTCTCACGAAAATGTGTGCGTGCTCGACCATCTCTCCAATGACTAGACCTTCAGCGAAATGCCCATACATGTGGGGGACCGGTCGCAATCGAGATAGAGTATAGACGGCAACGTGTCGTTCAATACCACCGACGTTGCAGCGTGTTTGGAGGGAAACTAACCGTTTTCAGGACCTTGTTATGGGACTCAATAGGGTTCTGCGATGGCATCACTCCGGGAACTGCAGCAGTAGCGAACCATATACCCCATCGAGCGCCAAGGTATTGCGAGCGAACCACTGTGCATATTTCGTCTCTTTTTTTTAGATCCAAAACTCAGTACACCGTTCCGCCATCACCAGGAACTGCTCGGGTGACCGCGCCCGTTCGAGCTCGTGGATATTTTTTCTGGATGTCGGTTTTGTAGAAGTCAGGATTATTTAGCAAGCCGGTTTTTTCGAAAGCCTTTCGAGCGAGGTGAGGAAAGCAGTTGGGGATATTGATGCCCGGTCAGACTTTCGTGTACGCGTTCGCGATATCCGTTGCATGATCTTGGCTTCCGAACTTCACTGTCAGGGTAACCCCGGAAAATTTGGCGGCGAACTCGACAGTTGTGTTAAGCATGACTTTGTACGCGTATTCGTGCTCTGTGCGCACGAACTTGTAAATCAACGGTACGTACGAACGCCGGTAGGTACGGTGCTCCTGGTCGTAGAGCCAAGCCGTACCGAAGCATACAAGCGTCCAGCGATCTACGTACAACCAACAGTTAAAACAATTGCACACTACAAATACAGGTATGCTTCGCTGTACGTACTGAGGTAGATTCTGTACGTGCCATCCGTCACTGTCTTGGCCCTCCACAGAATAGTACACGTCGCGAAATATACGCCGAGACGTAAAGATGAAGCCAAATGATGTGACCTCCTGGTTGTCTTCGCCAATAAACGTGTGATCGAACGCTTTCAAGATAATTAGGTCGTTCTGAAATGCAAAGTCGTTCTGTGTGAAGCTGGCCTTGTCTTTATCAGCTTTAAAGCCTCCCTCGTTACCAAAGAAATCCGCAGGGGTGGTATACATCCGCGAACTGGCCCACTGCGTCGTCACGGTGAAGTTCGGAGCGTCCCAGTTTTTTTTGCTGCTTTTTCATGGACGCCTTGCGGTTTTTCAGCATCGTCTGATTGGGATCTTGGCGATCATGGCCTGTCTTTCGCATACTTTTTCAAAAGCAGGAGGCGACAGCACTTAGGACCGGCACCACCCTTCAATATGTTGTCGATTTCAGGCTTTAAAGCCATATCAATTCCAGTGCGTTTGCGCCCCGACTGCTCGAATCCATGTTCACCGCCAGCCTGTACACAAAATGTACTAGTAGTCACCGCACCTGACGGTGAGAAAACGGACGTCTTGACAATTCTGAGCTTGCGTTGGCAGGAATTGTGCGAGATGCAGTGATACAAGCTGGTACGCCGCTGAGGAGGGCCGTATTGCCAGAGATGCTTGTATTCAGACGTGTCCACGCAGTGTAAAGCTGTCACCGCATCTTCTTCATCCGTGTACGTTGATACAGAGGAGTAGTCCAGGTTCGTGGTGCGGGGCGAATCTTCTCCTGACTCGAAGACGTAGTCACCCATGACTACGCTTAGTCTTGACGGGCGCGGAACTTGAGAAGTGAGCAGGATGGCCACGCTTAGTCTTGACGGGCATGGAGACGACGACTTGGAAACGTTTTTATTTTTAAGAGTAAGTTTTAATTTCCTTCTTTTAGCATTCTGAAGTGTGGTGTGGTGTGGTGCACAGCATAATCTTAATTTGTTCCACTACTTCAATTCCGCATTCGTCCTGATGGCGGCGCCACAGAGCCCCACCACAGCATTATCTTAATTTGTTCCACTACTTCAATTCCGCATTCGTCCTGATGGCGGCGCCACAGAGCCCCACCCTCATGGTCTTCGACGAGCCGTCAGCTTCCTCTTTGTTGGACGTTGCTCTCTCATCTCCCGTCGAGATCCCCACGACGACCGAGAAGGACCGCAAGACACTGCATTTTTTTGTCTCCTGCCGCGGCGTAGACGGCAATTCGATCGTTTCCCCCGCCCGTTCAGCGCAGACGCTCGTGCGCGGCGCCTTTAACATGCTCAGTAGCGCCGCAGCTATGAACAGCAACAACACCAAGTCACCGCGTGCCAAGCCACCCACAGAAGTGAGCGTGGAAGTCCGCGTGGCTCGCGAGACGCCCGTGTTCGGGTTTGGCGCAAACATTCCGACGCAGTTCCATGCTGGAGGCGAGACGGTCGACGTGATGGGCTTCGCTGATAAAGCGGCGCTGCCGGCCGACGGTCTTTTGGACAGTGAAAACTACTGGAGCGAGCGTCACAAGAGCCGCAATCCTAGATTCTCCGTTGGCTTCAGTGTGCGCTGCAAGAACCCGGCTGAATTTGACCGCCAGGTGCAGATTATGGTCATGATACCGGACGAAGGCACGTCATCCAACCGCAATTGTCAAGTGTTTGGCTACGCGCTCACGTCCTTCCAGGAAATGTACACAGTGGCTACAAGTGGCAACTTCAAGCAGACGATGACGCTCCCTGTGCACTCGTCTGTGCTGGATGGAGCCACGGTGGAGCTACTGTTCACTGATATTCAACCGCAGCAGCACCCGCTCTTCCAGGCACAGCACAATTTGTTCCGCAGCTTTTTATTCTACCCGCTAATGCATGAAGAGCATGCCGAGATGCAAGCAGCAAACGCGAAACTAGCAGTTGAAGAAGCAGCCGAGGTCGAATTTAGTGTCAAGATCCCGTTGCAGCTGCTTCGGATATGTCAAATCGAGCTGCTGCAAAGGTACGACGAGTGGAAATTGCGATACAATCACAACCGCAAGAAAAATCGCTACTTTGATAATGACGCAGAAGCATTGAACTTCGGACACGACGTGTTCCGCGTACAGGTTATTACTGGTAAAGATTTGAAGACAAGATCAAAAGCTATAGCTACTGCAGTTGCTGAAGGTGAAGTAAGCACAGAATTGGAAAACAGACCGTCACGGTCGTCAGGCTTTGGAATGGGAATGGTGAGCGGCCGAGGTACATTTGTGAACAGGATTAAAGCTGGCAAATGGGGCGGAAGTGGTAGCAGTGGATCTTCATCGTTTAACAGCAACGATCCTGACACGACTGACTTAGGAGTTGAAACTAGCAGCAGTGTCCACCCATTCGTTGTGGTTAAGTTTGAAGACGGTGTGACTGAAAACCACGAGTTTACGGTGGGAAAAACCAACACAGAGTACGACTCGCCTAATCCTGTTTGGTCAACGAACAAGTCAGCTGGCTCCAAATGTCCTCACGGCAAACCCAATACGAAATATTACGCGTCTAGGGAATTGAAGAGCCGTGTCGTCGTATCTCCAGTGAACGCATTGAAACAGTTTGTATTTTATCGACCTAGTGTTCAAGAGTCAAGCGATCAAGAACTTGCCGGATGGCTACGTTTCCAAGTTTTTAACGAGCACTACGGCTACATGAGTGGCATTGAGAATGATTTGATTGGTGAGGTGATGATTCCACTACAGAGTGTACGGGACGCTATGAGTGTTGAAGAGAAAATCGTATTTGATGACGATGATGGTACCGAAGGTGATAGTGATTCAACTCGTGAAGCGAAGCCACGCCAAGTTGTGTCTTCTCTCACTCTCGTGGATTGGTTTGACGTTCGTTCTCCATCAACTGACGAGATCTTTGGACAAATCCAACTTCGCATTAATATTTTGCTTGCTAACCCGCTAGCACCATCGAGTGATGATTTGTTGGAGGTTGATATAGCAGAACGATTACCAGTTTTTCCGAGAAGATACAGACGGATTGCTGACTGTTCACCCCCACATGGTGATAGTATTATTGAAAGTGAGATACCTCTAAATTTCCTGTATCCACACGTGTTGAGCATCCGCAAACAAGTAACTGAAGTTACAGATATGATTCGACTGTGTGAACATTTGGTGGAAGAGAAGAAGACATTCAAGTCGAGCCTTCACAAGAAGCGTGCCGATATTCAAGGAATACCGACAAACTTGCACGTGTCTTACTTTCGAATTTTCCGTCATTTTGGATCACAATCGTTGCCTCCTCACTCCCAAATAGAATCTCAAGCGTTAACAGAGGACTTGCTTGGTTTGGAAGACAGCGACGCGCACTTGGGAGCACCTGCTTCGCATGGATCATTGTCGATGCAAGACCGTATAATGACACCAGAAATTCATGCAACTGTAACTTGTGGCGCTCCAACTGCACACGCGATGGGGTTAAGTAACTGTGGACTACGTGAAATGGAACTGGAGATAGAGAAATATGAATCTGTTCTGAATAAGAGTACACCGCGGCTAATCGGCAGCCCAGTCGGTGATAGCAACTCTTTCATTCCGGAAGATTCTTCCGACTTTTTCTATCCACCATTGGAAGACGAAAGTGAAGCGGATGTAGAGGAGGATGTAGCAAGTACAAACAGCAGCTTTTCTTCAGACGTGGCTGTTCCCAGCAATCCCAGCAGTCCTACTGCAGTTACTGCGATCTCCACGGCACAAACACAGTCGGCAGCTAAAAAGAAACCTTCCAAGTACTCGATGATGGCTCGCAAGGCTGCTGCAGCTCGAGCGATGGCGTTATCCAAGAACCGATTTGTCAAGAAAAGGAGTTCTAGACAGCTTGATCGAACGAACAGTGAAGAGAAGGCCGCTGTGTATGCCAAATACCCCTCGCTTCGCGTCGAGATCGAGGAAGGGGCGGACCCAATAGTGTCCATTAACCACGCCGTAGGGATACGTTGCCGCCTTGAAATGCTCCGCGGCGAGTATAACTTGAGGAAGAGCGTCGCTATTTCTCAATCGGTAAGCAGCCTTGTCACCTGCTTCATGGCAGAACTAGGCTTATGTCTGCAGGAAAAGAACGACAAGGTTCTGGATCAAATGGCAAAAGTGGGGTTCCTAGTCGGATGGGAGAGCCTAATTTCATCTCATGGCAAGGAGTTGTACATGATTTCCGACGCGTGGGTTGCTATTAAATGCCTTGCAGATTTTTCCTTCAAGCTCTGCCAGGGAACAAGCATGGAGGTTGTGGTGGGAAAGCATGAAGAAGCTGGTTACATCATTAAAGTACTCATACCTCCGACACAGTTTGCGATGCTTCCGGAGATGTTGCAAGGCGGCGGTTTAATCAGCGTCACTGCGGTGCTTTTCACGCAGGGTATCAACGAAATGCAGAGTTTGGCGAACATGGTGGGGCATTCGGGTGTCTCGATCCAGCGTAAAATCAACAGCAACAGCTTCCGCACTATCTCGGATTACTACAATCGCCTGAATGAAGTGTGCGGCATTGGGATGTCGGAGAGTAATGTCGGCTCACATCCTGACGAGATTCTAGGCAATTTGCGCGTGAGTGTGGAAAGCGAAAACTCAGCGTCCAAGAACACGTGTATTTTACTACATGCTGCAGACGCAGTGCGGAGTTTAAATGGTGGCCGAGTAACTTACTGCAAGTCTGGGAAGGACAGAACTGCCATGAGTGCAACACTAGAACAAGCCAGACTTTTGGTACAGCGTAAACGCCACGTACTGCAAGAAATCGAGTCAGGAAATACCACTGAGTATGGTCCGCTTGAAGAAGTCAAGGATGTGGCGAATATGATGCGAGAATTCGGCGTTCGTATCCACATCGCAAAGAAGAATGTCGGTCGCTTCAAATACTCGTTCAATTCCCTACAGCGTAAACTACTTCCAGAGATATACCGCCCACCTATGTCTACAGTCCAAGACATAGTGACGTCAGTCACAGCACGAGATTCCTAGAATATACAGGGAATATGTATGATGCACATTTTCATTCAAAGTTGTAACTTAGACGCATGCCAGAATGGCTACAAAAGCAGCAGGTATTAAGTGCACTAATAAGGCAGCCAAAAACCCTGTTTGCCCTAAGTACGTACTCTTCTTAACACGCACATGAAATCTATTCGTCGTCTTCCTCGTCACTTTCCTCTTCCGGCGTCTCAAGCCACGTGAGCCACGACGACGTTTGAATTAGCGCCTTCATTCGTCCTGGCACTTCTCCATCCACGTCGTACTTGTACTCGAAGAAACCAGACTCATCGATAATATCCAGACTGTAGAGAGCCATGAAGCACTTCTCGATCACTCCTTTAGGGAAATCGTACTTGTTAAGGAAGATCTGCAGAGCGTACAACGCCTCCATTTGGTCCTTCTTGTCTGCGTCTTCCAGGGCGAATTTAAGTAGCTCACCGTACGCAGGCATGGCAATCCAGTTCGCACTAGACTTGGCTACATCCTCAGCAGCAGCAGTGACCGTCTCAAACAGTACTGCGCCAGTCGGACGTCCATTCTTGGCGAAAATGGTCTTGGCTACAGTCGCAAGCTCCTCTCCCTTCTTCCCGCTTGCCAGCACCTGCTTCATGGTTTCACGGTCGGCGTCAGCCTTGGTGGCCGCCACCTCGTCCGCCTTCTTCTTCTCCTCCGCGGCCACGCGTTTAGCCTCTTCAGCGACCAGACGCTCCTCTTCCGCCTTCTTCTTGCGTTCCTCGCGCTTCTCCTGAGCGCGCTGCTTCTTCTCCGACAGCTGCGGCTCCGGTGCCGCTTGTTCCTGTCGGCCACTCACGCGCATGTTTGAGAACGAGGACGACACGTCTTCTCCACCGCGCGCGAAGCGTCCAGTTGCACGGCCGCCACCATCAAATCGGTTACCACTCTCGAACCGGTTACCGCTCTCAAAGCGGTCATTTCCACCTCGACTAGCTCCTCCAAATGCACCAGACCATTTGTCGCTACTGCCACCATTACGCACGTCGCCACTGGG
>JAIKVB010000722.1:9096-19299 GCA_024679045.1 Phytophthora brassicae
TTGTATCAATACGCGACGGTCGCGGGATTGACTACAAGTGCTACCAGGTGTGACGGGAATCACACGCACATTAGCTTAGAGGAAACGTAGCTTTAAACCCTGACAGACGCCTTGCGTCTCTGTCCGAAGATAGCCAAAGAAAGCCCCGCTTTCTTATAGTTAATTAGGAAGCCCTCCCAATTAACTTGCACACTTGTAGGTTAGATTTAAACTGAGTATATTATTTCAGTTGTTATAAAAGAAAGTACTGTAAAACTGTCTAGATAGTGCACTCTTTATAAGCACCAATCAACAATGAGTGGAGGAGAAGACTTGTGACTCTCATAAGTACGAACCGTACTTAGGGAGGCAGATAGGTATCGCATAATTACTAAATAGCCCCGACTTGAGGTTTTAACCCATCAGGTGAAACACCTCAATGTGTAAGCACACACCAAGTTTGGTCACAATCCAACTGTCGGAATTGGACCCCGTTACAGTCTTCGTCACGTGCATGCTTTTTTTATTTAAACTAACACTCAGTTGATTCTATGCAGGTTCGGCTATTACATTTACAGATTCAGCAGCCATTCGGCCCCCACACAGTGCAAATAATGAACGTGGGTCAGCCTTTGACGAACCCGAACCGGATGCCTCCACGAGATAGTTGCACTGCCGCCATTTCGGAAATGGATAAGAAATTGGCCGGAGGCGATTACACGGTCAACACGTTTCTAGCTAGGCGGGACAAACTGGGTTTTTATACTCTAGACCAATTAAGGATTCTGGTGAACGTCATAGACGCAAGAGATTCGATGGACACGGTGGAGAAAACATTGGAATGGATCGACAGCGAAAGTTCTCCGACAGCTGAACAGCAGCCTACATTTGACGACATTAACTGGGTCTAGAAGCTATGTCCAGTTTATCGTCCGGTTTTTTCATTTCATATACGGGGTCGTCCTGCGGTAATACTAAATTATTTGTGTATGGATTACGAACAGATTTTCTACAAGGACAAGGTTTCAAGTATGATTTTAAACGAATTTATGATCGATACGGAGACCGTATTTGGCGCTAACTTACTAAAGTTTTTGGAAAAGGATTGGCTAAACTCATGGTGCATACTGGCTGGACTAAATTACTTGGGGCAGACGTACGTTCATAAGCAAGTGGCTCTTCTTTACCCCGATTGGTTACCTTTCGTGGATTTAGATAAGAAAATTAAGTGTGCAAGATCGCATGGAGCTTTTCAAGACCATGTGGAGAGAATTTGTGGAATTGTCAATGCCGGAGGGTACCACTGGGTTGCGTTTTACGTGGATAAAACTGCAGTTATTTTAACATGCGCCATGTTTGATCCCCAGCAAATAAAAAGAAACTACAAGATGCTGGAGGAAGGACTGAAGCAAGCTGCAATTTCACAGCTAAGCGTACCGGATCAAGATATATTCAAAATTTACAGAGAAATAGAGCAGAACGACGGTCGCTCGTGCGGTGTGTGGGTTATTTTCTTTTGGAGTCCATGATCACTCGAAACGAGTGGGCCGACCACTGTTATGCGAACGAGCAAAACTACCGCCTCCGCTACCTTGCGCGCACCAGCGAAGAAGCAGAAGGACAGGTTGTGTAGGACCTGAACAGCAAGAATGCGCCGTGTAGAACATAAGTAAGGTAGTTGAGCCACGAACACGGTTAATTGAGTATATCAGAATTCCTCTGATGCAAGCGCTATTCAATACCTTCATCACTTTTACTTCTTGCACTACGGTGTTCATATCTTAACAATCTACTCAAGAAAACAAATCTGAGATCGGGCTGTTTATATAATTAGACCGGGTTTTCATCACACTTTATTAAAAAGGACCGTGTTTGAATCGAAGACGTTCATTGGTCGAAAGGTCATCACCCTTTTAGTGCGTTTGTCTATCTTTACATTGATAAAAGTGTATTTATTTTCAGAAACGGAGGCAGCACTTCCCACAAGGCAACCCCACACTTCCGCCCGACATCATTTTGCGTAACTCGCCGATGTGTTCCACCACCCTTGATTTGATTAGTCTGCATGGAAGAAGTACCGTCCGACTACACGACAGCTTTCCCCGATTAAAACTTTGGTCCAGGTTTCTGGAGGTTTTCGCGCTAAATGAGAAAAAAGTCAGTGAACTTATGTAAACACTAGAACAGGCCGGGTCTAAGAAGACCTGGGCATGCTACGAGGAATGCTCTTGGTTTGTGACCCTGTCTTTTCGACCCAAGCCCAAAACAACAAAAGCCCCTAAACTGAGACATAGCACGTCGGATTCGTGGTTTGTAAGCTCAATGTGTCTGACCCACAAAAATATTTGTTCCAGTACAGCTACCTGCTCCGCCAGACAACAAAGGTTTTCCAGGCTACTTTGATCGATGGTCTAAATTGTGCACGTAAAAGGGTGGTTAATTCGCTTTTCAAAGTAGATGAACTTGATATATCAAACATACAATCTTCTATATATCAAGCGATAGCGACGGCAAAATCAGCTCGGCGACATGAAGCTCGGGCCGCTTACAAAACACTTGCCAGCTGGACGCAGGTTTTTGCAGAGAAAAACCGTGGATCTCGCACCTGTTGTCAACTTGACACACGGAGTCGTTTTTTACCGATGCTTCTTATCGTTTGGTAATGTAATCAACAACCTACACCTGCTGATACCTGTGTATGAAGTTGATGGAGCACATATGAAAAATCCCGACTACAACGGGGTTTGTGTACTTTTGATGGGCCATGATGGAAACAAAGAAAACGTGCCAATTGCAGTATCGTTTATTCATAAAGAAACGACCGACAACTTTGCTTGGTTCTTTGCAAACTGTATTGCTGCTCGCATTGACTTTTCCAGAGTGGCTTTGTTTACTGATCGCGGTAAGCAGCTAAATGCATTCTCCGATTAAAGATGAATTTAAAATTCTGTAGCCTCCACATTGCATTTAATGTAGCGGCGAGGTTTCGTCTTAATGAGGATGGCAAAAATCGTGCTCGAAACCTTGTGCAGAAATTACAAGGGGTTTCAACTAGAATTCAGTATGAATCTGTCCTCGCTGAGATTAGACAAGCATTTCCTGAGCCTATCAAAGCTGGAACTACCGATGAAGAATACGTGAGTGATTATCTAAAACAGATTCATCCCACCAGCTGGACGTTGCTAGGAAATTATTTCCTTTCTGCTTCTGAAAGGGAATGGTTTGAAAAGGATTGGGCAAACATCTCGTCGTTTGGAGATCCTCTGCCTCTTTTTGGAATTAAGACGACAAGTTCTGTAGAAGGACATAATAATAGCCTATTAATTTCTGGTTTACGTTACGTTTGCTCTTATAATATTTTGCACAGAGTCAATTTTGAATTTGGAACACAAACGTGCCAAGGCTAAATCTTGGGGCGCTCTTCAGTGCAGTGTTACTTCGTGCGCAGCAACATTGTACGAACTGGATTAAAAACAAATATCACGGCAGTCGGTATTTCTACAACCAAACGGTCACCTTACTGTAACAGAAAGTTGCCCGCTCACCCTTCGCGATTCCGCTTATAATTCCACAACAGCAAGCACTACTATACATGTACTCGAAGTAAGTTTGGCCTCCAAAACTTGTAGTCCGTGAGCAACTGTTAATCCCTTGTCGCTATCTTCTCGCTGCTAATAATACATGGTGTCTATACACAACGCTGTTAAACCATCCACAGAGTCGTTTTTCTATCCTGCGTACACACTTATAACGTACGAAACCACATTTCAAAATATCACCATTAGATTGCCTCTGGATAACGAATTATATCATGAGATAGGCGTACAGCCATCACCTCTGTATCGACAAGCAGGTGGAAAGGCAAAAATTCTTCGTTCGCGCTCTGATAAATCCAAGCACCAGAAACGGATCCAAAGTAATGGAGAATCTCGCTATGTCTACAAAAGAAGCGATTTATTAGCAGACAGTAGATCATACATAGACGCAACATCACTACAGGAATTTTATTCGGAGGATATACGGGGGACACACCAACTCAACGCCAAGAGTACCACTGCAGCATCTGTGAAAGCACAGAACACAATGCGGCACGATGTACGCAGCCATCAGTAGATGTAGAAGACCCCAAAGAGGATATACTACCCGGCGACTACGTAGTCGGAGGAAGTCCATTCGTAATTTGTAAGGTAGAGGATCGATACGATTCGTAGCTGCACTGTTGCCACCATATCAAGAACTTGCATTTAAATAAAAACAGTTTTAACTCACCACGCAGCAAAGATTGATTCTTTTTCAGAAATACGTCGTCCACAATTAATAGCCTGTCATCTTCTTGTTGATATTCCTTATTCAATCGCTGTAATGAAAACTGGTGTATATAACCATCACCTACGGCGGTATGTACTGACTCCTTGTACACTGCCAAAAAATACGAACAGAGCGACCGTTAATAAGCCCGTGAGCTCTATATATCAAAGGAGCACTATACAAACATTACCGCTTTGATGACTGATATGATGTGTCGCTTTGTGCTTTCACACACTACCGCGGAGCGACGGGGGACTACACCTTGTGGGCGTGGTGATGTTGTGCGGATCTCTTCCTGTGCAAGATAAATAACCCAGCACAAATTTCGACCAATGAACGTCTTCGATTCTAAACACGGTCCTTTTTAATTAAATGTGATGGAAACCCGGTCTAATTATATAAAAAGCCCTGAGATCTTACGTTTTCGCACATATAATGAAGTGGCGCACTCTATATAAATTTTCAAAAATTATGAAAATCCATAGCCCGTATACTACAATATCTTACAAATATCTTCGTCATTTAATTCTATACTTACTCACCATTACACACGGTGTTCTCTTCTGCACGAAGATCAGAAACAGTGCATTCTGTCCGGTGGATATATCACCAGCCCATGCAGAAACCGTGACTCCGAGGCGTTCGTTCCCAGCCAAGGCTCTATGGAGAACCTCAGTAAAAACCAAACATAGTGCACTCAGTCGATTAACCATGTGAGCAGTCAAGAATCGCTGTCCATCTGTCACTTTGTGCACAGCTTTGCCGTGCACCGCGTGCTCTACTTAATCGTAGAACGTCCTTCAGTCATGCTTCTTGTGCACGTCATGAAGAGTAGCTGCGCTCTAGGAGGCGCACTCCCACTGTAGCTCGGCATCCTAGGTTTTGCATGTATTTTCCAGCTGCGGTTGGCATCGAGTACATCCTTGGCAAAGCGACTCTGAGTCTCCATATTACGTGAGCGACATGCCCACGTATGGTACAGACTTGCTGCTCAACCGACTGCTGCGCCAACAACGTGAATACAGTGATGCACCAATTAGCCGACCTCAAACCCCATACCGGTAGTGGATGCAAGAATACTTAAGTACGCTGCTGGGTAATTACGGGCAGGACGTTCATAAAAACTGTATATACGTGTGTAAAAAGTGTTTATACCGTCGAGCGTTTAAAGACCAGCACCGTTAGGATAGTCTCTGTCATCCAAAATGGAGGGAATCTAACGGCCACATTCCCGTGCTGCGTTGGCACATCACGTCTGCGTAGGCACCTTTAAAATGTGTCACCACAGCAGGGAGTCTAACCAGCACCCTTCGCCGTGGCGGCTTTGGAAAAGCGGACGTTTTCTGTCGTGCGCACGGCAACTAGACGGTACGTGCCCACCGACCACTCCGCAGACTGGAAATGACATGTCCCAAGTGGTGGGTGGCATGCCGCTGCTTGGATCGCCTGCAAAACTTCATAATTGACGCTCATAATTGACCCAGGGTCTGCCGGTTCATTCTCGAAAAAGGGCTAGCCCGTATTAAGATTTCCTCATGCCCAGACGAATACCCTGGCGGGAGCCGGCCATCTCGATAAATGCTGACTCTCTGGACGCCGTGCTTGAAGTTCTGAAGCCATTCGACATCGCCAAGAGCAATACATCGAGCTGTAGCGTTTCTGTGGGCGCTGAGCCTCATAAATCGCGTTATCGACTACTTGAGTGCGCCTCCGACGCCTGCCGTGCCGCCAGTGAGTTCAAGTGCGCTTGGCGCGGGCGGATGATCACCTGTACCGAAACCAATCTCGTGTCTTTATCCGAGTTCGGCTACCACGCCTCGGACTCGGACTTGCAGCAGCGCAAGAAGCTTACATCTACACAGAAGCAGTTCTGTAGAGATTTGGCAGAGCATCACCAGAGGCCGATGCGTATACGTCACGCGCTCGCTCGCTAATGTTATGTACCTTTGGCTGACCTACCAAATTTAAAAGTCGTCCAGAACTTCGTGAACCACTATTCTCGGACCCATCTTGACAATCACGATCGTATCGATGGTCTAAAGGAGTGGATACACGCGAGGGCTTTCACTGGTACCGACGAATGACACAGCCGTTCACGTTTGGCTGGGAATTAGACCCCGAGGGCAAACCAGTAGTTGACAATGGCTTGGACGAGGAGCCATTCGTAATAGGGATTACGACGAAGGCGCTAGTACTTCGTATGATGCAACCTCCGGAGTCTTTTATTCTCCATGTGGACGCAACCTATAAGATGAACCATCGAGAGACTCCTGTTCTCGTCGTCGGTATTTCAGATCGGTCTAGAAACTCTCACCTGGTGACTCTGTTTGTCATCAGTCAAGAGACTCAGAGTGTAATTGAGGAGGCTTTGCTGGCGCTTCAACGTCAGTATTTCTGGATTGCGCGGAAGCCTCTCATGGTTCAACACGCCATGGCCGACGCGGACCAAGCTCAGTTTAACGCGCTTCGCTCTGTGTTTGGGTGCAACCCCAAGTTTGGGTCTCTGATGTGCTTTTTCACGTAATGGAGAAGGTACACAAAGCGATTAAGACTTTTCCCTCGGGTGTGGCGTCTAGCATTGTCAATGATATGTACGATGTGCATTTCGCAAGAAGCGAATTGGAATTTGTCAGGTTGCGGGACTTTATTTTGCAAAAGTGGTCTACTCAGCCTTTTCTAGCAGGTTCGCTCAATACATGAGCGCACATTGGCTTTTCGGGCGGTTCAGAAAGTGGCAGATTTATCTCACTCCCAGTGGTTTTGCTTGTACAAACAACCCATGCGAGTGTTTCAACGGAGTACTTAAGCGAGATTATACCCTTCGTCGACGCTTGAAAATGGGTAGTTTGTTACGAGAACTCAGTGACTGCTGCGAGAACCAGTCATCGAGTATACGACAGTTTCGGTTCGACGCGATTCCAGCAAAAACGTTCATACGACGTGTGGGTGAGCTTGCGCGAGAAAAGTTGTTAGGCACGTGATCCGGCCACACGATCCATAGTGTCTATCCGGGAGGCCCTGCAATTGTTAATGTGTGGTGTCAACTTACGAAGCGCCTTGTCGTGGCTCCCAACAAACGAACTGAAGAAGGAATTGCTGTCTCTGCCCAGATGGGGTTGAACTACGCGAGGATGGAGGTTCAGGGGCAATTCCGGGGTGGATGGCCCGTGGACGTGGTCAACAAGTGGTGCCCCTGCACTACTGTTTTGCGTTCGGTGTTTGTGTTCACGTATTGTACGCCCTGAGAGCTATGGAGCATCTGGATAGTAGCGGTAGGGAGATACTGGTTACGCGAAAGAAACGCAAACGAGTGACTACATCTACTTTCAACGAAGGAGGACGGCCACCTTTGGTTGGTGTAGCATTATGTTTTGAGTGATCCAGAAGTAAGTAGATAATATTCTGGTGGTATATCAGTAGTGAGAAGAGGTCACACAACACGATACAGTCTGCCTGTAGTGAGCATTTGTGCTATCTCTTAAAAATATACTCTTAAAACTCTGCTATGAAGAAAATAATCGTTTTAAGTCGATAAATTTCAAAATCCTCATTCATTAGTGACTTAACCAACACTATTAAAAGTGAATACCTTACCGCAGGTCTTAAAAAAGATCATTTGGAAGTGCTGAGTGTTTTCACGTCGCTGTTATTTCTTATTGCTGTACCTTTATAGGCGAACCTAAATTGTCAGCCTCTATTCCGAACCAGCAATTATCACAAGCACATTTGAACCAAATGTCGTCACCGTAGTTCACCGTTACCTCCGTGCGAGTATTCACGTCCGAAACCATTACTGCAAGAACTTTCACGTCTGCGCCATTCTGCATCTCCGTAAAAGCGACGTTTGGTCGGCAAGAGTGACGCTGGGAAGTTATGCGCGTATGATGCCATCATGGAGGGCCAGCCGCAACAGGCCTTAAAGCAGAACAGCGGATACAGTATGCTGCTGCACACCAAAAAAACCACAAAGAAATATGTCTACATAGTAGCCCTAGAATGTGGGTTCATTACGCGGTTTGTACTCGCCGATAATGTCCCCAACGTTCAAAAATGTAGTTGTAAAAACACCAAGTCCAACACGGTGGGTGTCGAACAGTTTCACAGTAGAAAGAGAGCGTGGCGCGTTGCTGCAGACCGCTCCCAGTCGACAGAAATCTGAAGAGCAATAAATAGCCATCGTAGCGTTTCTGCAGGTATCCAAGAAACAATCACCCTCGCAAATCACGGTGCACCCCCGCCAATATCCGGAAACGTAATTACCTCGGGTACAATAGTTTCAGTCACATACTTTGCCTCTGAAGGCAACGCCGCTTCCACTAGTGTAGACGAGACTGCACTGCTGGGCTTCTCGACTTCCTCAAAGTGTTGGCGGCGAGCATGGAGACTTATTAAACGGGATTTCACAGAAGGCAACTGCAGTAATTCTTTGACTTACTGGGCTCGTAGAGTGTTAGCATGATAGATTTCCCGTCCACTACGCGTGATGCCGCACTTCTTTTGGTTTCGACGCTTGCGCGACCGGGGAACATGCCATGACCCCGGCCGCTTCTTGGGTTGGTGTCGGATTTTCGAGCGCTCGTGACGGGTAGGTACCGATTTTAAATATTCGTCAGCATCCGCTAATTGTGGACCGGATATCTCAGCTCCATCCCCAATTGCACCGCTTACGGACATCTCCTCACACGAAACGACTACGGATAGCTCACCAGAATCTTCTCCACTACTGCTTGTACTGTCAGGTTCTGAATCTTCGCCTCTGGTTCAATACAAAGTTCATCATTCTCGTCAGTCAGTTCTCGACCCAATACCTCGGCTCCTTTCCCCAATTACATCGCTGACAGAAATCTCCTCACTCGACACAGCTAAGGATAGCTCACCATAATCTTCTCCACTACTGCGTATGTTGTCAGGTGCTGAATCTTCACCTCTGGGTTCAATACAAAGTTCATAATTATTGTCTGTCAGTTCCGTGTCATTTGCTGCTCTCTGCACACTGGGTTCCTCCTTTTCCTCGCGTGCAGCACTATCCTGACGCATTGTAGCCTCCACGCTCGCTTCAATACTGCTCTGCAGTGTAGCAACAAAGAGACTGGCCCGCGTTGGAACTTCCCACGTGCCTCCTACCAGCCTAAATTTCCCTAACTTCCGCCACAGTGCGCTGCTAGCGTAGAATCGATTTCCAAATCGGTCCAAACGGCGCTTGATCATCATCGTCAAGGGTACCAGTTCCCCATTGTCGATGTTGATCGGAAAATCCTCATTTACAGCATCGCTAATGCGAAGAATGACCGCGACCCGGCGCCCTCTTTCGTCGCCGCAGACAAAAGCTAGTGAGAAGTACTCGATCGTGTAGCCGGCGTGGAGTGCAGTGGGGCTGCCGTAGACTTTAGCGTAGAGGAAGGCTTAGCGACTCTTAGAGTCTTAAGCAGGTTAGCAACCTTAAGTTCTATACGAGAACTTCTTGCGAGCGTAAGACAGCTGCTTACAAACTCCAAGAGTAATTAGGGCTTTAATTAATAAAGCAACTGAACTCTTTAACTCAAAAGATTAACTGTTTTCTATTATTTTTATGTCAGCAAAGCCGGTTTCTGTATATATATAAGGTTCACTATCTACCATAGTGAAACCTAATCAAATGAATATCGATTGGCTGTGTGAGCCGTATTAACTATCACGGGTCGAAGTATCGACTTAAGGAGGGATGTGATATTACATCAACCATACCCTTTAATGACCGAGTTACTTTATAAGTAACCTCGTTACACTCTCCCCCACCAGACTGAGGACACCACGTGGCATCACTCGTCATATTACCTCAACCGAGGACAGTACGCGACGTGGGAGGGGGTCCTCTCTGAGATAGATACATCCAGGGCTTAGAACTTTCCAAGTTCAAACAAGCCTAACTGTGAATGC
>JAIKVB010000723.1:0-20407 GCA_024679045.1 Phytophthora brassicae
GGGGATAAACTCTCGGTGCCGTAGACTTGAACTGTTAAATCTGAGGCTGCCTCGAATAGCATGAGAACTCCTACGTAGAGTCCATTGTTGTTGAAACCGTGAGCTGACGTCTGGAGTTCCTTGCCCATGATACCCACGACTGAAAAGGGGAAGACATTCGCTACTGTTTGGTAAAAAGCGGTGATCACAAAGCCGGCAAACGCGACGTCCTTGCAGAAACTTCCAACTGACACAGCGACCACTAAGGCGCACGCTGAAGATGCATAAAACAAAACGTTATTAGAGTCGAGGCAAAGTACATACCGGTAAAGGAAAAGAATAACAACCGTACTTCCGATCACGAGTCCTAGCACAGTAAACCTATTCAAATAACTTGCGTCTGGAACTCGTGGCATGACCAGCAGCACGAAGAAACAGATCACTGCCTCAAGGGCGTTCTACACATTTCAGCAAGTCCAAACAGCTATTAGTTCGATGAGTGAGATACCCTTTCTCGAACCACACAAACCTGAGCAATGAGAGCAGTATTGGCCTTGTCAAGCCCTTTCCTGTAGTCGCGCTGGCTGTTGTCATCGCAGTCTACACGTGTACAAGAGCATAACACTTGAGTCTTTTATCAGTTCTTTAATTGAGCGAGTTCTTCGTGTACCTGATCGCTTGCACCCTCCGTATACATTAGCACCCCACCATTGATAAACCTCTTCAGAGAAGCTCAACCATGCAAACCTACCAGACAGTACGTTTATGAGCTGAGTGTGTACAGCGCGCAGTATAAAATTCATACTCACGATAGAACAAAGTACACGATACACAAGAACCGAAAGATCTTGGGAGCGTGCACAATTTGCTTCCACGCTTCACGTCCCACGCGACTAAGACGTGGTTGAAACCTTGGTTTCTCCTGCGGGTGCTCAGGTCGTAGGCAGATGCACACGATCGTGGTGACGAAAATGGCCGTCAAAGCAAAGCCAAAAGCCTTCAGTATCTCCTCGCCACTAATAGCGCTTGCGAAAACAACAGCGTCCGATGTACTTCGAAAGAGTAGAGATCCTAATACCCCACCCACGCCTTCATACATCGCTAACGTTGCTTGAGCATGAACCTGGAACTCGATTGGTACCATGTCCATAATACGAGCTCGTAGACCAATCTACAGAAGCATGAACCTGGAACTCGATTGGTACCATGTCCATAATACGAGCTCGTAGACCAATCTACAGAAAAAGAGTTAACGATAACGTCATTCAAAGATACTTTTGCTGTTCTTTCCGATAAACAGTAGCCCTACATTCAGTAGCAGCACTCCAATACTAAGCAGTACGAGCAACAATTTGGTCAGCGATTGGAAAGTGGGGAAAAGTACGTTTGCCGAACCGTAGAGCAGGCCAGTCACAGTGGCAATGGCGGCTGCAGCCATTAAGAAAACATTACGTCGTCCCCACTTGGACAGTGATCGATCAGACATCGCACCAAGAATTGGACCCAGGAAGATCTGGATGAGGCTGGGCACGAATCGTGGTACAAAGTCCGAGATGCCCATGGACGCCATGTACGACAGTCGTGTGTTGGTGAATACAGTGTCTATAGGTTCAAACAAGTGGCAAAAACTGTCAGTATACTACACAGTAACCAGAGTCAGGTATCTAATTTCTTACTAAGAATCGCGTAGGCAGCCCAGGGCATGGCAAGCACCAGACAAGTTCGGAACGCTCGCGTCTTCAACGTCCACTGCATTTCCGATGTACTGCGACTGTAGTCAAGCCCATCGTTAACATTTTGCTTGCTGATCGGGTCGTCCTCGATCTCTACAGCGACTGCACCGTCACTTTCCGATACTAATCGAGCCACTTTGAGGTCGTCTTGTTCCACTACAGCGACTGCACCGTCACTTTCCGATACTAATCGAGCCACTTTGAGGTCGTCTTGTTCCAATACTTTTGGTTCTTGTACATGTGCGTCACTGACATCATACGGGCTGGTGCAGCTTACGTAAATGCTCGAGTCGTCGCCATTGCCATCATCTTGCAGTGACTTTAGTTGCTCAACTGCCATCGTGTTTTTGCGAAGCGAAGCCCTTTGTCTGACTGTTTCAAACAATATTAACAGCAAAGAAGACCTGCAGAATATAATAACCATCCAGAGCCCTTTTAAACAGGAAACATATCAAAAACTGGTCTCCAAATTTAAATATTTAGTGCTCGTAAAGACGGATTTTCTTGGGCAGCCGACAGATGCCACGGATAATGGACAGCTGTGCAAGTATGTAAACGATCTTGGGAGTTTATCTGTAGTTAGAAAATGGGAGCTAAACTAATTGGAAAGCAATCAAAAATAGAGCAACATGCATTCAACCGCGACTATTTCCTCACTCGTGACCTGGTTGTCATTCGTTTTCAAAGGAACTCTTTGCGTTCCATCACTTCAACGGCTGCAAACCAGTTGGGAGATGCGGCCGCAACATGCGCAATCGATCAGGCTTAACATGACCAACGTAGCAGTTTTGTCCGAATCTCCCATCGTCGTCGTCCTCCTTGAGTTCTAAGCGAAAAGTGTAGGTCGAGGCGTGATAGGACAGCACACCAACTCCAGCTTATAGGTCCTCATCCTCATCAGGGAGCGGCACCGCAGCAGCGGCAGAGCTTGCGTCCGCCTCAATTTGGGCAATCTGTTCCTGGGTGAACGTAACCTCAGGCGGGCGAAGAGCAGGAGCCTCCACAAACGTCAAGTTGTTGTCGCTGTAAATAGTAAAACAAATACAGTTAGCATTGTTTCCGCAACAATTAGTGGCAGGACAATAAAAACGTACCCAACAAGCTTGCGGGCGAGCCACAGGAACGGCTTCTCGAACTGGTAGTTAGACTTGGCCGAAATGTCGAAGTACTGCAGGTTTTTCTTGCGGTGGAACGTGATCTGCTTGGCCTTAACCTTACGGTCCTTTACCTCGACTTTGTTTCCGCACAACACGATGGGAATGTTCTCACACACACGGAACAAGTCTCTGTGCCAGTTCGGGACGTTCTTGTATGTGATACGCGATGTCACGTCGAACATGATGATAGCGCACTGACCCTGAATGTAGTAGCCATCACGCAGACCACCAAACTTCTCCTGGCCGGCCGTGTCCCAGCAATTGAAGCGGATAGGACCGAAGTTCGTGTGGAACGTGAGCGGGTGCACCTCAACGCCGAGCGTAGCCACGTACTTCTTCTCGAATTCACCCGTCAAGTGACGCTTCACGAAGGTGGTCTTACCGACACCACCGTCTCCAACGAGGATGAGCTTAAATTCCGGGACGTTCTGGGCCTAAAAGATAATAAGTTATTGTCAGTTTATCTGCCTCCTGATTGAGTTGATACATCCCGTCCACTGCGTCTTATTCCACTGATTCATCCTTAGTCCTCCAATATGTTGCTGATTTCCTGTATAAAGTCCGACCTGATGCAGCCGTCGCTGCAGTTTTAGATCGCAACTTTTGGGTACATTTCTTTGTTGGCGGCTCATATGACACGTTCAAGCGACTAGCGAACGCTGGAATCGCCAGGAAAGGGGCGGGAGGGACTGAAGAAGAGCGGCGGACGGAGAGGGCGGACGAGCATAGTTTACGTACCATCTTGTCGTCTTGCGCTTGAGAACTTTACCAACTATCGGGCGACTGGGAGGCAAAATAACTCCCGCACCAACGCCCTCCACCAGCCATCGACCATACTGAAACCAAGTGAAGTGGCTGTCCCCAAGGTTATATGCTAGATCCATCGAAAAACCTCGCGAAAGCCGAAGCGAATAGGGTTGAATCGAGCATACTTAACTCAAGTCTAATGGCGCGAGGACTACGATGACCAGTTATCACAGTTTTACTGAAATGTAGAGAAATCCCTCGACTTTTAGAGAAAGCCTCTCAGTGCCTAATAATTGCCACTTGATAGCAGCCAACCAGACAAACAGCCACTATGCACCTTATGTACTATCTCGGAGAGGACGGCAAGCGCGTCTACACGCTAAAGGTACGGAAGGGTATTGCTCTATCTTGTTGTAGTTTTAGATACTAATGTGCGATCTCTCGGTTATTCGGTATTTGCAGAAGGAGACGCCGTCCGCCACCCCCACGTGCTCAGCCCACCCGGCGCGTTTCTCGCCTGACGATAAATTCTCTAAGGAGCGTATTACCACGAAGAAGCGCTTTGGTCTGCTGCCCACGCAGTCGCCGGACCCGATTTTCCAGTAAGGAGCTGCCCGGCCAATGCCAAAGAGCTTCAATGGGCCACGCCGATGGAGCGGCCACCAGCAGTGTGCTGTAGATTTATAGACCTAACGTAATAACAAACCCCGTGACCTCCGTCATGTCTTCCTTCATATTGAGTTTGCACAGTCATGCGCTTGATCAGCACGACTTGAGCCGCATCCTTCTGACCGAAAAAGGCGTTGGAGACTGTAATCTTCTTTAACCTGATATCCGTTGAATATAATAATTCAAGTGCCATTCATTTCAGGTTTCCATCTGGTTTCAGAGCTACGCTCACTTCCACAAACCCCGTGACCTCCGTCATGTCTTCCTTCATATTAAGTTTGCACAGTCATGCGCTTGATCAGCACGACTTGAGCTGACCGAAAAAGGCGTCAGTCTCCAGTGGAGACTGTAATCTTCTTTAACCTGATATCCGTTGAATTAAATAATTCAAGTGCCATTCATTTCAGGTTTCCATCAGGTTTCAGAGCTACGCTCACTTTCAAATGCGCTTTCAAAAGCATTTCGATATTTTCGACATGTGCAACAGAGATTACTCTCTATCAGAACGTTCAGGATAAGGAGGCTCTTCTTCAACGTTTTCATTTTCCATCACGAGCAATGGAGTTGATGTCCAGCAGCGACGAAGAGGGCAACTCGCCTCCATCGCCACGAGCCTCTGCCAGCCAGGAAAGTCTCGAGGATGTGCTGCTCACTCCCAGCCGCGTCAACAGCAGCAACGGTGCAAAGTATCAGCGTCCAAGCGGCAACTCCAAGCGTGTCATTTCAGCTCGTGAATTGCTCATGAACCTCCTACCGCCTGGGAAACAGCGAGCGTCACCTGATGAAAAGGCGAAAGACGAGGCGGTTGACGACGCAGTCGCAGCCTATTCGCTCGTCCATAGAAAACCGGTCACGCCTAAGAAAGAGGAGAAGGAGAGAGAATTGACGGCTGGAGAGCGCATTGCTCGTAAATATGGACTGGTGGCTGCGTCCAAGGCGTCACCTAAGGAGCCATCTACACAGGAAAGTATTGAATCTGACAGCTCCAAGCCAGTCTCAGCTAGACGATCGATAAGCTGCAGAGATACGACACCACAGAAGAAGACGGTGCAGGTACAGGAAACGCCCGTGATTAAGTCGAAAAAGAGGTCGTTCTGGGACGCTCAGATGGTTGATGTGGACACCACGCAGCACAAATCTGAATCTAAAGCGGCCTACGTCTCTCCATTTAGCAATCCTGATGGTTTTATGAACATGAAGCGGAGACGACAGCGACAACAACCAGAGGAAATGACTGAAGAGGAGGTGAAAACTGCTCGGGACGCTTTTTATGACGACTCGAAAGGCGACACACAGAATATTGGGCCACGTCCACGTCATATTATTGGTTCTGCTATTCCAGAAGTTGACGATGCAGACGAATGGTTGTCAGATTCAAAGGAAATTGTTTCTGAGGACGAGGAAGTCGCTGTCAAAAACGGTATTTTATTGAAAGAAAAGCATCCAATTGCTCGTAATCGAGTCGATGTTGCTGTTAGTGGTAGAAATAATGGTGGAAAACGAGCTTTACTGAAGAGTCAAAGACGGACACGAGAGAAAATGGAGCTGAGCGACTCCAGTGAGGACGAGAAAGAAGTTTATACGAGTGAAAGATGGCCGCAACTTGATCCTCCAAAGGTGTGTTGTGTACTTGTGTATGCAATTGTCTTTGTGGGGTGCTAAACACTTAATTATGTCCATTTCTGCTTAGGCTGATGTTGGTCCCATGACTCTGGAACCTCTGGAGGAAGGCGGCAAGACTCTTGAAGTTTGTGCAAATCTGAACAATTATCTGTTCGATTACCAGCGTGGTGGTGTGGAGTTTCTATACAGCGCATATCAGCGTAATACAGGCGCCATTTTGGGTGATGACATGGGTCTAGGCAAGACCATCCAGGTAATCGCGTTTCTGTCGGCGATTCTGAACAAATACGGTGATCATCGCGATAAAGATGCGTGGAGAGCGTTGCTGCATCAGCGTCGAGAACGATATAATTCTTCTACAGGTGGCCATCCTGAAGACACAGGCTTCAGCTTTGACGGTGAAGTAGCACCAATTTTGATCGTGATGCCAGCGTCTTTGCTTCAGAACTGGGAGCAAGAGTTACGCACATGGATGTGTTGTTGTACAATTATTTTACGGGGAAAGCCAAGCGACCGAGACGCAATGATCGATCAGATTGCTAGGTACAACTCTCTTTTCATTTATTTGCTAAGGGTTTGTAGTGATAAACGTTTGGTATGTTGTTGATACAGGGGCGAGTACGAAATTGTAATTTGCAGCTATGATATCCTGAAAATGTATCTCAGTCGACTACACAAAATACCGTGGGAAATGGTGATCTTAGACGAAATGCACTGTCTGAAGAACCCCGATGCCCAGCTGACGAAAGCTGTGAAGGCTATTAAGTGTAAGAGACGGCTGGGTCTTACCGGTACACTGATGCAGAACAATGAAAAAGAGTTGCACTGCTTAGTAGACACTATCGCTCCAGGAGCAATAGGATCATGGGCGGAGTTCAGTATGTACTACGGAAACGATATTAAGTACGGGAGGAAGAAATCTGCAGCCCCAGAAGCTGTCAAGCGGAGTCGTTTGAAAGAAATGGAGCTTCGCCAGAAGTTACGTCCATATTATCTCCGACGCGAGAAGGATATTAACCCGACGTTCCAGGAAGTCAAGAAGAATGACCAAGTGGTATTCTGTGATCTGACTCCACTGCAAATGGCAGCGTATGAACGTGTCTTGGCGATGCCAGAATTTGAGTTAATTAGACAAGGAGAGGAGACTTGCGATTGTGGTCGTGATAGTAAACTGAAACGCAAACAATGTTGCTATAAAACACCTATGGATATTGGTGATACTCCTGGGTTACTTTACGAACGCTTTCATGAACGTGGTCCGTGTAAGAACTGTCCTAACTGCATGGGTCTCGTATGTGTGGCTATGTTGTTAAAGTTATCGAATCACATGGAATTACTTAAGGTAAATCCACGTGAATCCACAGAGATTCAACATTATCAACGCGAATTTGCGAGAACAGCATTCGGAGACGATCTCGATGCCGTTGGAGGAGTAAATCAGGTGTCAAATCTCCAGGAAATGTGTGCTATTGCTACTAAAACGTGCGGAAAAATGGTCGTGTTGGAGAAGCTCCTTGCAGTGTGGAAAAGGCGCCGAGAGAGAACTTTAATTTTCAGTCGAAGTACTCGAATGCTGGATATTATTCAGCTCTTTTTAATCTCACAGGCGATCCGGTACACGAGACTTGACGGAAACACTAAAGTGGAGGAGCGTTTGCAGATGGTGAACGATTTTAATAGCCCTGAGAGCATCACAAGTGTGTTTCTCATCAGTACAAGAGCTGGAGGAGTGGGTCTTAATCTTCAGAGTGCGACCAATGTTGTCATTTTTGATCCGAGCTGGAACCCAGCGCACGATTGTCAGGCACAAGACCGAGCATACCGTATCGGCCAGACGAAGGACGTGCAAGTATACCGACTCATTACGTTAGGAACAATCGAGGAAATGATGTATGTACGACAGATTTACAAACAACAGCTCAGTGACACAACGTTAAAGGGTGGGAATGCCCCACGTTACTTCGAAGGTGTCCAGGGCAATCCAAACCAACGTGGAGAGCTCTTTGGCTTGAAGAATTTACTATGCTGGAAAATTAGTGGCGTGTTGAAGGGGATTCAGGACTCATATCAACGCAGTCGTGAAGGGTTGTTAGTACAGCAAACTCGGGTTCGTTATGATGATGCTTCAGTGTCTAAAGCGCCTAAAAAGTCGACTGCGAAGAAACAAGTTGCTGTTATAGATGATGAAGGTGAAATGATTGAAGTGGCCGACGAGCTTGTATCGGATATGTTGACCCCAGAGGATCCATCTGCCTTAACTCCTACGGAGGAGAAAGAAGCAAAACCTCCTGCTGTGAGTAGCGACAGTGGCGATGACGATATGGACGTGCTTTTGAATGGGGCGACGACGTTTAGACATGAAGAAGTCGTTGGGGAACAGGACGACAATGGAGATTATCAAGAGGAAAATAACGTTGCTGTGGTTGAAGAATCAGACAGTGAACTGGAAGCAAATAACGCCACGATTTCTCCAGTTCAAGGTGTTTCTGACCAGCAAACGTCGCCATCTCGTTCTTCTTCTGGGACGAATAAATCTCATTCAAGTATTCTATCACGGATGAAGGATGCAAAGAGTCTGGACGGTGCGAACGACGAGACTCGGAAGAGAGTGTATGTACCGACATATTTGTAAGAAAGGTACATTTTTGCGATGGTTTTGCTTGTTGTTTAGAGTACTACCGTAGACTACAGATCGTGGGAGAGCTAACTCGCCCTGGCTCGTGAGTGGTGGCGTCGAGAGCTTCGTGATTTTCGTGGTCCTGAAGGAGTCACAGCGACGTGTTGTTGACAGATTTCTCTCGCTCGACCCATAAAGGACGTGGTGGTGATTGGCACCATTCCCAGTGAGATCATTCTCATGAGTAGACTTGAAAGCCCCAACATGAGCTCGGGAGTCACGGCACCAAAAACCCATCCTAATGCTGCAAACTGGTACAGGAAAGCCATGCTGAAGGCCACGATAAGACAGCATTTCTGACCGCGTGAGAACCCAATCCAGAGCGGGATCGATCGTAACAAATACCCGATACACGCTACAAAGCAGCAACTCTATTGGAAATGAAACGATGAGTTTAATCAAAGGAGTAGAATGAAGCAGCTTATACTCCGTACCAGTTCAGCGAAGATAACCGATCCATATACCCCTGGAATATCTCCATCTTCGGTCATAGCGAGAGGATTCCAGGGATGAGAAGGCATCTCCTGTTTACATCAATTATTGGAGTCAAAAGGTAATCCCATTCACGTCTTCAGTAGTGTTGATTACTTACCTGAACACTCGAGTCAAGATCATTTGCAGATAAAAGTTCATTGTCAACTGTTGGCAAAGCGATCAATGGCAGTTCGTCGTCTTCAATTGGTTCGGAATATCTCGTCTCTGAGTCAAATTCAAGTACCGGAAGATGAACGCTTTCGAGCTTCTCTTGTTCCTTACTAAGTTCGTTCTTGCTCGCTCGGAAGTACAGACTCGGGTCGGCGCCTACGATTACTGTACCATCCGTGCCCAGCACCACGTACTGAGGATTGTACGATGCCATTGTCCTGGATACCAGCAGAAGGCTTTGTACAGCAAAAGCCACACGCATTTCGTCTGGTCGCTCGCTTTTAAGGACACCCAAGCTGTTCAGCTATGACTGCGTGCGTCGTTTTCGAGAACAAACTCGAAACGTTTTCCTTTCGCTGGAAAGGTCGGAGCTATTCGAGTCTTGTAGCTGAAGAACAAACTCGAAACGTTTTCCTTTCGCTGGAAAGGTCGGAGCTATTCGAGTCTTGTAGCTGTATTGGATCTTTTGCTACAAGCTAAAGACAATGCGTCTCCAGTACTCCCAGTCGCCTATAGCTGTATTGGATCTTTTGCTACAAGCTAAAGACAATGCGTCTCCAGTACTCCCAGTCGCCTATAAACCATCACACAGAGATCGTCACGGCGTGTTGTTGGACACCCGAGAACGAGGCAATCACATGCAGTGATGACAACTCCATCGTCCGCTGGCGGATGGACGGAGAAGTGGCTGGGACAGTCGCGAAAATGGACGCGTACGTCACTTCAGTGCACTGGGTGCCGTCTGTGGGGAAGCAGAATGCCGATACATTTGCTGTTTCCTGCACCGACGGCACATTTCGCCTCATCTCGAAGAACGGACGAGAGGAGAAACGTGTCCAAGCCTGTGATGCTGGTGCTGTCATTGCACTGAAGTGGAACTACGATGGTACTGCACTGGTTACTGCTGGGGAGGACGGGACACTTAAGATCTGGTCCCGTAGTGGGAATCTTCGTTCAACTTTAGCAAATACTGGTCGATCTGTGTACGACGTTTGCTGGGGACCCGACAGTGACCAACTACTGTTTACACACGGTAACAATCTGGTCATTAAAGCTGTACAATTAGGACGCAAAGATATCCAGTGGAAGGGCCACGACGGCTCCATCTTATGCTTGGACTGGAACCCGATTAACAACCGCATCATCTCGGGAGGTGAAGACCGTCTTGTCCGTGTTTGGGATGCGTTTGGACGTCAATTGTACCAGAGTCCAGCAGGAGAACACGTTGTAACTTCCGTGTCCTGGTGTCCCAATGGGAGTTGCTTTGCTGTTGGCTCCTACAACATGCTGAGACTGTGTGATCAAACGGGATGGTCGTACTGTCGCCAACATCCACAGAGTGGCTCATTAATGGATCTGGCTTGGGCTTCGGACTCGACGCAACTTGTTGCAGCTGGAGGGAATGGCGCGACTATCTTTGTGCAAGTCGTGGGTCGGATGCTGCCTTGGAAGAAAGTGGAGGTGACACTCGTGGAGCCACGCAAAATCCACGTTCATGACGTAGTGAACGAGACACTTGAAGAGCTGGACTTTGCGCGTGATCGAGTGGTGGAGATGTCTTTTGCGCATGGATTCCTCGTGGTTTGTACAGCAACGCAGTGCTTTATTTACGATGCGCAGAGCTGGAACACGCCCCATATTTTCGATCTTCGAGCTGCCGTCAGTCTGCTTGTCCAGAGTGAGAGCCACTTCCTCACTGTGGACAACCTCAACGGCATTCAAGTCTATTCGTATGAAGGTAAAACCCTGAGCAATCCCAAGTTTCCCGGTCTCCACGTTGAATTCCTTAGTAGCCACACCATCTCACTCAGTAGCGATACACTTGCTATCTTGGACCATTCGGACCGTAAAACTATTCGGTGTTTCGATTTGAACACAGGAAAACAACTTCCTGTTGTACTCACGCACTCGTTGGAGATCTTGGAGCTGTCGTTAAGCCGCTTCGGTCCCATGGAAGACCGCAAACTCTTTTTCATCGACCGGAACCGTGATATGTACCTCGCTCGCGTAGCTTACAAAGGAAATTTCAAGCTTCATGCTCAGGTGGACTCTGCAGCTTGGAATGACGCGTCAGAGCTGCTCATCGCCATCGCTGACGCGAAAACAGGTGGACTCTGCAGCTTGGAATGACGCGTCAGAGCTGCTCATCGCCATCGCTGACGCGAAACTTCTCACGTGGACGTATCCAAATATGGTCTACGTGGACCGGACGTTACTTCCAAATGTGGTCGAGTCTCGTGATGCCGTGGATTTCTTCAAAATGGCCGCAATTACGAGCTTCGTGGGCAGTGGTCGAGTCTCGTGATGCCGTGGATTTCTTCAAAATGGCCGCAATTACGAGCTTCGTGGGCGCCAGTGTGACTGTGAGACGCGCTGACGGCACCACACTCGCTGCTAGCATCTCACCGTACGGTCCAATGCTGTATGAGTTCACGACTTCTGCTGATTGGGACAAGGCTGTGAGATTGTGTCAGTTTGTCAAGAGCAAACATCTCTGGACGTGTTTGGCTGGTATGGCACTGCATCGACGTCATCTAGAGACGGCAGAGATTGCTCTTGCCTCTATTGAATGTGTGGACAAACTTTACTTCGTGCTTTACGTGAAAAACTTGGCATCTGATGAACGTCGCAACGCTGAATTGGCTCTCTACTCTGGTAACATTGACGAAGCTGAGGCGATCCTGCTCCAAGCCCACCCAACACCTCTCGTTTATCGGGCGATTAAGCTGAATCTGAGGCTTTTTCGCTGGGAACGAGCACTGGACCTTGCTATCAAGCACACCACTGACGCTGGAACTCACGTAGACACTGTGCTTGCCTACCGTGAACGCTTTCTAGCGGCCAATAAGCTACAAGAGACCGACAAGAAGTTCCTGCAATATTCGAAACAGGTAGCGATTGATTGGGAGACCATTTCGAAGAAGAAGGAGCTGGAACGGGAGAAGGAACAGCAAAGTAGTGGGGGAAGTCGCCGTAAGTAGAAGCACTCGCTTACCGTCTTGTCATTGGCAGATCTCCTCATGTTCTGCCTAAAACGTAAACGAGAAAAACCTAGGACGACAGTGTCATACCTCGTTAACAAAACATATTAAGGAAACAAGCCTATCCCATACAAGAGAACGCGTGAAACTCACTTACCTTCTTGAATCTCCTCATGTTCTGCCTAAACCGTAAACGAGAAAAACCTAGGACGACAGTCATACCTCGTTAACAAAACATATTAAGGAAACAAGCCTATCCCATACAAGAGAACGCGTGAAGAAAGCACCGAAGCTGGGAATGGGCTATCGAAGCAGCGTGTTTTCCTTCGCTTTTGCTCGTCATGCCTCCAGATCCGCTGACTCGTACGTGTGTAACTGGCCTGCTTGCATTTGATTTTGCCTGCCAACTACCAAGTCCTCTGTTGTACTCATCATCTACTGAATCCGTCGTTCTTCTCAGCAATTGCATTGCTCTGCGGAGTTTTCTTTTGGAGGTGGTGCAGCGGTCAGCTTAATATCAATCACTGCACACAAAAATCACACAAAGTACAGTCAGCACCACCAGAATCTCGTCCAATCCATAGGCGACGTACGGTTAGAGTCTCCGCTAATCATAGTGTTCTCCATGCCGGGCAGTACCGTCGCTAGTTTGCGGAAAAGTGCTTTAATGTTGTAGCCACCCTTGGCGCTCGTCTCGATGAACATGACGTTCTCCTCCTTGGCCTTGTCCGATCCTTCCTCGATGGATACTTGGCGTCGGTCTGAGATGTCCGTCTTGTTGCCAACGAGCATAATGACCACATCCTGTCCACGCTCCGTGCGCACATCTTCAATCCACTTGCTTGTGTTTAAGAATGAGGCTCGATCTGTAGCAACATCAAATAATACAAACATAATCAGCAACTGCACGTTTCCAACTCTTCGGATCGCCCTCTCACTTGTGATATCGTAGACTACGACTGCCACTGACGAGTCGCGGATGTAGCTAGGGATGAGACTCCGGAAGCGTCTAATACATCAGTAAAATACCTGTGAGAAAAGATAAAACACACATAACAACTGAGAGAGGGGCGCTTACTCCTGTCCAGCTGTATCCCAGAGCTGCAGACGCACAGTACGATCCTCCATGTACATAGTTTTGGACAAAAAGTCGATGCCAATCGTGGCCTGGTACGCATTGTCGAACGTGTCGTACATGAAGCGCGTGATCATGGATGTTTTCCCCACGCCCTGGTCGCCAAGAAACACCAGTTTGTACTTGGCCAGTGGCGCGATCTGCGGGACGTTCACGTTAGTGTCTGTCACGTCTGCTTCTGTGGCATCTGTGGAAGCGGGGGCAACCTCCGGTGCCTTGTCATCCCTGTCCGTCGCCTCGGCCGTCGTCATCTTGCGCCTTCTGGATTAGTTATCGACGGGAATTTAGTCTCAGTCGCCACGTTGCCTGGTGTATGATACATAAATTACGCGGTTGCAAATGACAATAGTGTACGAAACACCAATTACAGCCGCATCCACCATCACTCTTCAGTACCCGAAAAGCCTCAAGGTGCGAAGATGGAAGAGCTGGGAGCTGCTGCGGACGCACGGCCGAGACGCGGTGCCTCGCGGTCCACGCGCTCGACCACCAAGACATCGAGACGCGATATGTCTAATAGTTTTCGCGGGGGTGGAGGTTCGTCCGCTGACGAGGAAGAAGAAGAAGAGGAAGAGGAGGAAGAAGAGGAGATTGAGGAGGAGGAAGAGGAGCCCCCAGTGGACGAAGCGGACGAGGCTGAGCTGGATGCCATGGATGCTGCCTACCGCATATCTCCCACGGCCAGGGAGCTGCACACTCTGGAACAAGGTACGCTCGTGCGTATCCTCACGACACCCGACGTGGAGCAGCGCGTCCCCCACACAGTGGGCAAGATTGGTGTAGTGGAGGAAGTTCCGCTGCACCCGAACACGTGGTTTAAAGTGCGCATCCGTGATGGAGACGTGGTGTACAAGTACAGACCGTCGGCTCTCGAGGTGCTGGAGGGAGACGACGCGAACAGCCCCACAGCCTCTTCAGTCCAGAGTCCAATGATGCAGCATGAAGAAGAAGACGAGAGGGAGGATGATCGCAATCTAGAAGAGGAGGAGGATGAGCAGAAGGAGGAAAGTGACGAGGAACCTCATTTGGAATTAGGTACACGTGTGCACTTGAAGTTGGACACGCTATTCCGCCCCGAACGGTACTTGAAGAAGTACGGTGGCAAGGAAGGTGTGGTGACGGGCCATCGTCAGAGCGAGGTGATTGTGCTGCTCGATGGGGGTGAGGATATTGAACTGACACTCCGTCAGAAACACTTGATAGTGGTACCGAATGAGCCTGAAGAGGCTGAAGAGGAAGAACAGGGCGAGGAGGAGAAGAAGAAGAAGAAACCGGCTGGTGCTCATAGGAAGAAGAGGTCGAAGGGGAAATTGCTGTCGGTTCTGGACCCCGACATGTGGATTGATCGCAAGTGCCGGATTAATGTCGGCAAGTTCAAGGGTCAGCATGGCCGTGTACTACGCTCCGGAAATGGCTGGGTGCAACTGAAACTTGAGAACTCAAGCGAAAATACAGCCAAGCGCGCATATGAGTTGACACTTCTCGAAAACATGGAGACTATCAAGGCTTTGCATGCTAAGACGCTCGAAAAAGAGAGAAAACGCCGTGCAGAGAGCCGCGCGAATGGAATTAGCCACCGACGCGATGATGCGGATGAAGAAGATGACGATGACGAAGGGATCCATAGCGGAGCAGAAGATTCGTTAGCAGCCGAACAGACGGAGGACTCCCAAGGTGAGGATAACGGTAAGAGCTTGCGTCGAGTGACAACTCGCGGGAACTACGGTACCTCGTGGATTGAGAAAAAAGTGAATTTTGAGGACTCCCAAGGAGAAGATAACGGTAAGCGCTTGCGTCGAGTGACAACTCGCGGGAACTACGGTACCTCGTGGATTGAGAAAAAAGTGAATTTACCGAATCGTAAGGGATTTGGAATCGTAAAAAAGGCGGACCGTGACACGTGCATTGTGGAAATTCAGACTACTAAAGTGCTGCAAGTATTCAAGAAGAAAGATCTGGAACTCGCCGCTGATGGTCACCATAAGACTGCTCGGCAGAACAGCCGCAATCGTAATAATGCTAAGGCACGTGAAAAGCTTGGCCTGGGGGACGAAGCGGTGTTAATGGGCACGACGCCGTCGCGATACATCGCTTTTCAGGATCTGGTAAAGCGATTTGCAATGCGTCGGCGAGAGAAGCTAAAAAAGCGTCCAAACCTTATTGAGTGGCAGGCGCGGCTGAACTTGAATTATCTGGAGAACGGATTCTGGGACAAAAGTAACCCTTCGGTTGTTGACCTGGTTGTAGTTCCTCAGTGCGAAATTTGTGGAGTGGAGAAAGAGGTAAGATGGCGCGTGGATTGTTGTATGGGTTGAACAAATTTAACGTTTGCGTTAATAATTTTTGGTATTAGGAGATGGACGGTCACTGCTGGAACAAGGACTGCCCCAGAAGCCCAGCCTTTGATGTAGACGCGTTTGACGCGAAAGATGACAGCGCTGTCATGCGCGTACCGTTTGCGCCGTTCGCCAATGATAGCATCACCAGTTCGCTGTACCTGGGGGTTGAGAAGGAGGATCTGTCACGAAAGCGGAAGCGCAGGTCCGTGGATGCTACCCCTGTGGCTGCGGGCGAAAGGATTCAAGTGGATGGAGAGCAAATTACTTCACCAACGTCGGAGCCAAAGAAGGTTAAGCGAGATGCCTCTAAGAAAAAGACTCCGACTGCTTCCAGCGAAAAAGACCCTGGAAACCAGGAAAACGTAACGGAGAAAATAACTAGCAATGCTCCATCAGAGCCGGCAGAATCGAAACCTGGCAAACCGAAGAAAGCAAACCCGGTGAGGAGCTCTGGGACGGAGGAACTCTCCACTGAAGTTGTTGAGGAGGGAGAGGTATCACCTACAAGCGCATTTCGCCCCCACTACGACAGCGTCTTCTCGCGGTAGGTCTTCGTGTGAATCAAAGCTTTGGAGGTGCCGATGCAACTCTAAACCAAATCGAAGTGCATGTAAATTTCATGGTATGGTATTCCGGTTTGTCTAATTTCGTATCAAGCTATTTGGTGCAGCTCTTGTTCTTATCGGACTCCTTGAGCTCTGATCCTGATGTGTCTTTGAGAGTGTTGTGTAGGTGCTACAGTATCGCATTTTGGCAATCGAGAACTGAGGCAGAGGTGACGCTGAATTAAAACGCGTTTCATACTGGTCCCGGTTTCCCGGTGGGCGGGCTTGATCCGACTCTGCTCTCCACTTGAGCTCTTTGGTTATGGCTCCAAAGCGCAAAGTCTCAGAAGGCAAGAATGCACTTCCGCCAGTTAAAGCTCCGCCGATGCTTCAAAAACGGAAAAGCAGCAGTCTCAGTGCGCTAGACATCAAAGGCGGAGCTCCCGGCAACGATGCAGCCGAGAATGAAGAATCCGGATTCCCCCGAATTGACCGAAAGATCAGTAGCGTATCAGACTTCCGACCGCCGGATGGAGATAATAAAGCCAAGAGGAAGAAGACTCATGGAAGCAAGAACAAAAAAGCACCTACAAGTGGATGGGCCAATGCTGAATCTGGAGTCTCACTGCCGAATGTTGGTGCTATAAAGCCTTCCACGGCGAAATATCGGCGTGTGAATACGCGGCGTCGTCACGCAGGAGACATAATGCTAACTCGTCCAGCTACAATTGCTGTCGTCGTCAAGTACCAATGTAAGTTAATTCGAGTTTCCTGGGAGAGTGAACCTAATGGTTGTTGTTTCTTTTGTCGCAGTGGGCCAGCACGAGCTTAAAAAGTTTAAATCATGCTTTGGACAGATCGATCTCGAGTATGTGCGTGTATGTGTGGTAGACTATGGACACGAAGTCTCACACTTTGCTTTTTGTACACGTAGTTCTAGCGGAATGATCGACTACGATGAGTTTTTCGAGTTTATTGATGAAACGAAAACACCGTTCTCGGAAGGGTTGTTTCGCATGATTGATTCAGATAGCAATGGAACGGTAAGAACCCCGTGTGGATTCATACAATTCTGTGGATTCTGAGAATTACGTTGTCTTTATCCTGCTCTAGATTGATTTCGAAGAGTTCGTCCACGCAACCGTGCTGTATTGTATGTACACACGGGACGAGATCCTCCACTGTAAGTTTTTAGTCCTGAATTTCAACTCTTTTCTCTTTTTCCGTAGCTAACCAGCAATTTCCCAGTCGCTTTTGATACGTTTGACCCTGCTGCAACTGGGTCGATTGGCGATAAGGAACTTCGGCGTCTCGTCGGTATGGTGAATGACGGCCAGTCCCAGTTCTCAGGCAACATCAATAACGGCCTCACAGAGTTCGATCGCAATAAAGATGGTGTCATCGACTTTGAAGAGTTCAAGAACATGAACAAGCGCTTCCCGATGCTGCTCTTCCCTTGTTTCCGACTTCAAGACCGGATGCAAAAGGCTACGCTTGGCGACAACCACTGGCTTCAGCTTCACAAGCGTCTATACGAACGTCTCAAAATCGAGAACTACCAGGTACGAATACCCACTTTCCAGTTTCTCTACTCGTGTTCTTTGATGCTGACACATCCGCTCCGCTTACGCATTTGCTGTACAGCGAAAACACAACGGTGCATTACCATCGCTCACGCTCGTCCAGTTTCTCTACTCGTGTTCTTTGATGCTGACACATCTGCTCCGCTTACGCATTTGCTGTACAGCGAAAACACAACGGTGCATTACCATCGCTCACGCTCGTCGGCGCCATCGTCAAGTTTCTTCGTCTGGACTCGCGTGACGTATACCAGCCTTAAATGAAGACTCGATTGTTTTATTTAAGATGAGGACGAGGTCATGTGGACAAGGTCAAGGGGGTATATCGGCTTTCCTGAAGCGATATGATTAAAGTAGGTGACGGGCTCGGATCCACGCAGCGGCAGTGAGTCAACTTGGTCGACACGACACCACGTCGCCCCCGCACTCTCGTAGTCTGGAATCGACTTTGGCGGTTGATTGCAGTCCAATGGTTCAGCATAGAAGATGAAGCGCATTCGTACATATTGGCTCCCACTTCGGTCTTCTTTGGGATGGTACTCGAGCTTGAGTAGTCCTGTGAGGCGGATATCGATACCGGCCTCCTCTTTTGTCTCGCGAATCGCAGCTTGCGCCGGGTTTTCGCCGCTGTCGATGCGTCCACCCGGTAACCAGAAGCCCGAGTTAGCGAACTCTTGCACTAGCAAAAAGCTATTGTATTTCTTGTTGTAGCACACGACGAGTGCGAATGAGTACAAGGTGCTCTCGGCCATGTGGAATTCGCTTGTCATTTCGTGTCGTCCTGGTGGTCCATGTGCGTTGTGCATATGCACTTGGAAAGGTCCTCTCGGCTTCTCTCGACAGATTGGACACAAGATCCCGTCCGTGTTCCTTTCGTTAATGTGGTACAATGGGCAATGTCTCCAGAGTTGGTCTTCATTTAGGCCGTTTTTGCTGCAGAATGGACACGTGAAGCCATCGCGTCCACCGGATCTTCCTCTATTTGTGTGGTAGTCGCTTACCTCGTGTCCACAGGAAGCGATGAAGGACAAGACGTCGCGTACTGCGTCCAGCGAGTCGGTGACCATGGACGCGCCTTCCTGGAAACACCTGTAGCGGCCCATAGGATCCTCCGCTAGCTGCGGACTGAAGATACAGAGGAAAATCTGCTTACTGATGCTGCGGATCATGCGCAGAATCGGGTGCAGACGCCGCTCCGAGAGCCCCGAGGCGCGGAACAGCACGGCGTCAAAGGGGACGGACGGCGGATAAGCGTCACGTTCGTGCGTCTGCATGAGCTGGCGCCTCAAGTCCATCTCGTCATTCACCGCCATCTCCGTGACAAAGCCCTGCGCCGTACACGCCTGCACACAGGCGTTGTCTAGACTGTCTAGAGGCACATCATGGCTCGACACGTTGCGGATCACCAGCGCGCGCTTCATCTTTTTGATGATTTGGCGAGTTGAAAAGTGAGTACAGTATGCAAGTGGAGAGGTCCTCTCTAAATACATTATTTTGTGTAGGAATTGATTGGGTAAAATGGCGAAAGGACGCAAGATACACAGTCTGTTTGAAGATGAACGACGCAGATGAGCTGGAAGAGCTGGAGGCCAAGCTGGACGACGTGACGCACCAGAACGACGTACTCAAACAGGAGAATGAACTACTGGATTCGTATCTACAACGCAGTGGCCAAACCACGACAGGCAGCGACGACGAGGAGAAGTCAAACGACAAGAAACCTGGCGGCGGTTCCAGACAACGTCGTGTGCGTGCGCAGATTCTGTTGACGATTGAGCAGAAGAACGATCTTTGTAGTACGGAGCTTGAAGCGGCACAGAAGGAGCTGGAGGAGTCCAAACGCTTGTCCGAGCGACTGATCGACACCTTACGCGCTGTACTGGAGGAGACGGATATTCGCATCGCTGAGTTGAAGAAAGACGCGTACGAGTTCAAACGAGACATCGTTGTGGGTGCCGAGAACTTCCGTACGGGAAAAACAATCGCTGAGAAGATGATCCGCTACATGGAGGAGAAATTGCGCCAGAAGGACGCGATTGTGGAGAAGTTGCGGCTTAAGAACGCGACGCTCAAGAGTCAAGCGCAGAAGATCGACGCGCAACTCCGACACAAAGAGGAGATGGGCGACGCACTGCACTACATCGATTTCCATCAGTTGCAGATCGAGAACAAGCAGTACGTGGCCAAGATCGAGGAGCGCAACGAAGAGCTGCTGCGGCTTAAACAGACCACGGGCAGCACTGTTCAAGTGCTCAACAACCTCAAGAAGCGACTTTATGAGCTGCTGGAGGAGAGCGCGTGGCTGCAGGGAGAAATCCGCACACGCACCGAACTGAACGAGAAAATCGTCGAGGAGATTGCGCTCGTGGAGGAGAAGAACCAAAAGGACATGCAGCGCTTGCAGTCAATGCAGATCCAGCAGTCAGCTGAGCCGAGCAAGGACATGCCGCAGATTCTCGACTATGTAGCTCAGAAGGCCAAGATGTACGAGCTGCAGCATGAGGTCAAGAACTATGAACGGAAACTTGAAATCATAGAGCGATCCGTCAAGATAAATCGGGCCAAGGAGGCCAAACGGTTGCAAACGGGAGGGTAGA